>JARYGA010044735.1:0-34195 GCA_030545235.1 Helianthus tuberosus
ATTTGCTAGTTCTAACACTGAGCAAAGCCAGTTGGTGCAGGATGTCCATCTCTTCTAAGTCAGTGGGATCAAAGTGTTGTAAATCATTGAGTTCAAAGCACAGATTATCTGACATCTGGTTTTCAGTGTTTGCAGTGAAAGCATAGTTTGCAGAGTGAGAATCAGGGTTGGTAAAGTTACCCCCAGCTGTTATATCAATGAAATGATCATAACCCTGTTCCTTACTACTGCCACCAGATTCTTCCTGACCCAGAAGAGCTGTGCTACCGAATGAGTAATCATCAGTGGCTTTTCCAGACTCTTGCAACTTCTTTTTCTGGTTCAACTCCCTTTCATAAGTCAGGAGTCTGCCATGAAGTTGGGTCAGGGTCAGATCTTTGAACTCAACAGAGTTTCTAGTCACAAATGCAATTGTGTCCCATTTATTAGGTAGCGACCTAAGAAACCTGCTATTTTGGGTTGATTTTGGAAATTCAACCTTAACAAGCCTTAGCTCACTGATGAGACAACTGAACCGTTCAAACTGTTGGGTCAATGATTCACCCTTAATGTGACAGAAGGTTTCATACTGCTGATTCAGAATTTCCCTATTGTTTTCAATAACTTCTTCGGTTCCCCCAAACTGTTCCTTCAAAGCATCCCATAGCTCTTTGGCACTGTTACAATGTAACAGTCCAGCATAGATCTCATATGGTAATGCAGATGCTATGATGCTAAATGCTTTGGCATCGAGTTCGAACTTTTGAAAATCAGTTTCAGTATAGTTTTCATAAGGTTTTGGTACGAACTTCTTTGGATCCTCAGCACTTGGCACCATAGGAACATGGGGACCAAAAACAACAGACCTCCAACATCCAGTATTCTGTTGAGCAAGGATGTGACCCATCCTTCTCTCCCAGATGTTGTATTCATTTCTTTTAAGCATGGGTGGTTTAAAAAGTGAGCCAATGTTATTCTTATCATCTTGAGATTGTGACGTCATCTTGGTTGTTTTATAGACACTGATTAATCAACTTTAATGGTGATTAAACCTTGCTCTGTTTTTCAACACAAATGAACAAACTATCGATATCAACGATTTTGAGCTGAACTATTTATGTCAAAATGATTGTTAAATCAAATTTGACTGTCCTAGCTCTGATACCTATTGTTGGATCTGAGTTTGGTTTTGATTGTATTTTACGTTTGAAATTAAGATGGAAATGAATGAGTTGTGCAGCAGAATTAAGATGGAAACAAACTTTTCATACAATCAAACGAGAGTATTGCTTTGATCAAAACACTTTTCACAATGAACCGAAAGATTGAATTTAATTTCAACAACGATTACAAAGTAATGCTTGATACAAACTCCCCCTCAGCCAGAGCTCAGCGTTTGTTCGTGCAGGAAAACAATTTTGCAAAGAGCTAATAGAACAGTACAGAGCACTGTTCTATTTATAGGCACTAGCAAACCACTGAGCATCTAAGCTGACATCACCATGAAAGTGACATCTAACCTCCTAACAAACTCTAACCTCTGATCTATACAAACACTGCTATACAAACTACTGCTAATACATTTCTTTACATAAAAGATACTTAAACAACTGTTGTATCCTTCCACTGCTGTGAACCCGGCAGTGCTTGTCCCGATCAGCAGTACTTGACTCAAGGCAGTAGATTGAGCAGCAAAGCTTTAGTCTTCCATCAGCCTTTACTAGAGCAGCAGATTGTCGGTCAGTGGCTTGTACGATCAGTAGATAGGAGGTCAGCAGATGTTGAAACCACTTTCAAGGGGAGAGACTTGTATGTAACATCTGCTTATTCTGGATCCACTGCTCTGACCCAGTTTTGGCTTTAATTATCTATTCCTCTGATAGGGTTCAATCGCAACATAACAAGATCTGGCTCAGATCTAAGGAAATTCAGGTGTTTTGCACCAAATCTAAACTAGATCTAGGATTTCTCATAATAAGACTTAAGTTTTCCTCAACTTTCTTTAATCTTTCACTTCGAACGGTGGAATCCGGATACAAACAGACTGTAGAATTGATTATTAGTCTGGAGTTGGTTTGGAAACGGATGACTACCGGAAAGAGACGACCATGGAATGGATTCCGACATAAACCGCTATAAACAGACGACTGACCGGACAGGGGTGATTCACATCCGATCAGAACGGCTGTAAGATGGCGAGTTCACCATTGTCTCAGTGCGTCCCGTGCCGTCATCGTTAAACTAGGAACTTAGAAGTTTTACAAAAAGGTGAACGGAACAAGGACCGCCCGATCGAACGGCAACCTGATCGGATAGCCACCCGATCGGACAGCCACTCGATCAGGAGACACTTGTCCTTTAGCCTTGAACCCTTTCAACACTTAGGACTTATTCAGAAATCTTGAAACTTGGGAATCTCAATCGAGTGGCAACCCGATCGGATAGCCATCCGATCGCGCTGCCACCCAATAGTAGTGACCAACACTAAAACTAATACTTGGATAGAGTGGCAACCCAATCGGATAGCCGTCCGATCGGGCAGCCATCCTATCCCCCCTCACCCTATGAATGTCAAATCAAGTGGCAACACGATCGGATGGCCTAAAGTGTTGGAACAGTCACTAGATCAGATGGCTGCCCGATCGGATGGCTATCCGATCGGACTGCCAGTCGATCGAGTGACAAGTGTGTGAGAAGCGGATGGCTGCCCGACTCTTATCCTGGTGTAATCTAATCAGGGTAATTCTAAAAGAGCTCCCTTTGATCCAATAACGGTCCATACCGTTAAGCAATCACTGTGAGTATACTCGATCCCTTTTTGCTTTAAACTTTGGGATGTAACATGTATTCGATAAACTACGAACTTGATACTTTTACAAGCTAAACTCTATCCTACGTGTATGTGAAAACTTGTGCATTCTAGTATTCTATTTTGTGCTATATGACGTTTAATCCAGGGTGTGTAGTTTCGCCTTAACAATAGTAGCGCTATAGGAGGTGCACCTCTCCCATTATTCTCGGGGGGTATTGTTAGGAGGATTCTAGTTTACCTTGAGTCTTGGGTAAACACTAAAGCATCGGGATACTTGGGCTATCACTGCGTGGACTGCGACACTAGCACGGCTGAAACTAATTTGATACTTACATTATGGATATGAGTTGTTTAATCTACTATGCTATTATTCAAACTTGTATACTCGCCAATACTTTGTATTGGTATTTTAATATATGTTGCAGGCTGATAGGTTGCTATGGAACACATGCAAATCAAGCTAGGAGATGCCTAGAAACGTCACTTAAATAATTTAGACTTTTGAACAATTCTATTATGTGATGTAATTTTTTATGACGCTTGTTTGACTTTGAAAATCTATATCATGAAATCTACTTAATTACTATTGAAATATCTAGTGTTATGGAATCTCATGAGCAATCTAAACGCTTAGTGCTCGCACCCCGATGTTTCTGCCATCGGTTGGGGTGTGACAGGAGGGGTCCTACGCGGCCCGCGACAGCCCTAAAATCTTGGTTTTTAATTAAATTTAATAAAAATAAAGGTATTCGGGGACTGTTTTCGTATACGGGGTGTATTTTAAGACATATAGGGACACTTTAAATATATTAGGGGTGTTGATAAATATTTAGGAGGGTTGTTATATCCTCCCCACCTTGTTTTAGAGCTCGTCCTCGAGATCTATTTGAATAGATGTGGATATTTCCTTTGCATTTCTGATTCAAGCTCCCATGTATACTCTGGCCCTCTTTTGGAGTCCTATTTCACTTTGACCAGAACTAATATCTTGTGTTTGAGATTCTTGATCTTTCTGTCTTCAATCTTTAGAGGCCTTTCTACAAATTTTAACTACTCATTTACCTCTATGTCCTTAAGAGGTACTACCAGTGATTTATCAGCTAAACATTTCTTGAGATTAGATACATGAAACACATCATGTATTCCTGCCATTTCCTCTGGCAGTTGTAGCTGGTAAGCTACAGGTCCTATTCTTCTAGTAATCTCAAAAGGTCCAACATACATAGGGCTTAGCTTTCCTCTTTTGATGAATCTTACCACTCCTTTCCAAGGAGAGACTTTCAATAACACTTTGTCTCCAACCTGAAATTCCAATGGCTTTTTTCTGTTATCTGCATAACTCTTCTGTCGATCGCATGCTGCTTTCAGTCGTTCCTTGACTTGAATGATCTTGTCTGTTGTTTCTTGTACTATCTCGGGTCTGGATAGTTGCTTTTCTCCAATTTTTGCCCAACAGACTGGCGTTCGGCACTTTCGTCCATAAAGTGCTTCGAATGGTGCAGCATTGATACTTGTGTGATAACTGTTATTATAAGAAAATTCTATTAATGGTAGGTTATCGTCTCAATTACCTCCAAAATCAATTACACAAGCTCTAATCATGTCTTCCATTGTTTGAATTGTTCTTTCGCTTTGTCCGGCAGTTTGAGGATGATAAGCTGTGCTTAGATTTAACTTGGTTCCCATTGCTTTTTGGAAACTTGTCCAAAAATGAGAGGTAAAACGGCTATCTCTTTTCGTGTTTTGGGTAATTTGGTAACAAAGGTCCATTGTTATCAATTCCCATTTCTATACAGGCATTTCCAATTGCTGTAACAAACCTGAGGGTTTCTGATGTTCAGATTTAACTTGTGAACAGTTTAAACACTTTGCAACATATGCTGCTATATCTTTTTTCATTCCTATCCACCAGAAATTCTTTCTTAAGTCTTGATACATCTTATCACTTCCAGGATGCATCGTATACGTTAGACTTATGGGCTTCCTCTAATATACGGTGGCGTAGGTTTCCTGATTTAGGTATCTGCATTCTTTTCTTATGGAATCTCCAAATTCCATCTGTTCCTTGTTCTAGTTCTTTAATCATCCCTTTCAATTTTTCAGTAACTTCCTTGATTACTGATTCTTGTGCTTTTCTAATCTGTTCATTTAAATCTACTTGCAGATTTTGTATAAGTGAACGTACTCTTTTTGGTTTTTCGTGATACTTTCGACTTAAAGCATCAGCTACTATGTTTGCCTTTCCTGCATGGTACTGGATATACAATCATAATCACTAAGTATCTCCATCCAGTGTCTTTGCCTCATATTCAATTTCTTTTTCCCGAAAACATGCCTTAAACTCTTATGATCAGTGAAAATGGTAAACTTACTACCGTACAGGTAATGTCTCCAAATTTTAAGGGCCAAAATTATGGCTCCTAATTCCCAAATCAAGGGTTGAATAATTATCCTCATGATTCTTAAGTTGTCTAGAGGCGTAGGCTATAACATTTTGACGTTGCATCAATACACATACATAACCTAACTTAGAAGCATCACAATAAATTACAAAATCTTCAGTTCCTTCTGGTAATGCTAGTATGGGTGCATTGGTTAGTCTTTGCTTAAGAATTCTAAAGGCTTCTTCTTGTTTTGGGTCCCCATTCAAACTTAACAGATTTACAGGTTAGCTTAGTTAAGGGAATGGCTATTCTAAAAAAATCTCGAATAAACCTTCTATAATAACCGGCCAATCCTAAGAAACTTCTAACCTTAGTTGGTGACTCAGGGGTTTTCCATTTGGTAATCGCTTTGATTTTTGTGGGATCCACATGAATTCCTTCATGATTGACTAGATGTCCAAGAAACTGTACCTGTTCTAACCAAAACTCACACTTTGAAAATTTTGCATAAAGCTATTCTTTTCTCAATAAACTTAGAAGTGTGTGCAAATGATTTGCATGTTCCTCTTTACTCTTAGAGTAAATGAGAATATCATCTATAAAGACAATTATGAATTGATCCAAATATGGCTTACATATTCGATTCATCATGTCCCATAAATGCGGTTGGGGCATTGGTTAAACCAAATAGCATGACAGTAAATTCATAATGGGCATACCTTATTCTGAAAGCGGTCTTAGGAATGTCCTCTTCATGTACCTTTAATTGATGATATCCGGATCGTAAGTCGATTTTTGAGAAAAATCGAGCTCCTTGTAATTGATCAAACAAATCATCGATTCTCGGTAATGGATACCAATTTTTAATTGTGACTTTGTTCAATTCACGGTAGTCAATGCACATACGCATTGATCCATCTTTCTTTTTGCGAATAAGATCGGTGCTCCCCATGGCGATGAGCTTGGCTGTAATGAATCTTTTTTCCAACAATTCGTCTAACTGTTTCTTCAGTTCATGCATTTCTACGGGTGCCAAATGGTAAGGTGCTTTGGCAATTGGTGCTGTTCCTGGTAGCAAGTGGATTCTGAATTCAACTTCTCTGTCTGGCGGTAGTCCTGGTAATTCTTCTGGAAATACATCTGAAAATTGAGATACTACCGGGATATCTTTTAATTCCTTTCCTTTAGTGTTAATGATTATAGAAATCAAATACACCAATGATCATTTTCTAACATAACTTGCTGTTTTCATTACAGAGATGACTTTGTGGAGCTAGAGGGCTTATCTCCTTTAATTGTGATCTTTTCACCCCTTGGTGAATTTACTTGGATTGACTTTTGATCACATAAAATACTGGCTTTATTGGCTATTAACCAATCCATTCCTATACAACATCAAATCCTGCCAGATTCATTGGGTAAAGGTTTGCAATAAATTTTTGATTTAAAAATTCTATTCTTGATCCCTGCAAGATTTCAGAAATCTTATGATTTCCCCCAATTGTTGTTTTCTACGAGGACATTCTTGTGGAAGTTTAGTTAATGCTTGATTGAGAAGTTTGCAAAATGAAGTATTAATAAAACTTTGGTTTGCACCAGAGTCAAATATTACTTTAGCAAAAACATCATTAACTAAAAACGTACCGGCGATCACATCCGGATCATCTTTGCTTCTTCTGCAGTCAGAACAAATGCTCTAGCATTTTTAGTAGTCTTGTTGTTCGTGGCTGGAGCTAGTTTTGGACAGTTTGGCTTGATATGACCTTGTTCTCCACAGTTGTAGCATATCCTGTTGTTAGGCTTCTTCCTGCAGTCTTCCTCCTTGTGTCCCAAATATTTTGCAAAAATTGCAATATATAGAGCATTTTCTAGAATGCTTCCTTTTGCATTACTTGCAGTAGGGTGCAGAAGTAGAACCTATATTTTTTCCACGGTTGAATTTACAGAACGAATTCTTGGTAAGTTTCTGAGGTAAGGTTCTCCTCTGATCCTCTTCTCGTGTACGCACTAATTCATCAGTCAAGGTGTTTGCTAGTTCTACAGCTTCTTCTATAGTTTGAGGTCTAGCTGCCTTGACTACATGCCTTATCTCACTGATTAATCCCTAGATATAACGGGAGATTAATACTGGTTCGTGTGATGCAAGGGTTGGCACTATTCTAGCATATTCAAAGAATAAAGTAGTGTATCCCTTACTATCCACTCCAGTCATCCTAAGGTTTAGGAACTTATTTGCTATCTGTTCCTTTCATTGGGAGGGCAGAATTTCCTTTCTACCATATTTTAAATTCTTCCCATTCCATGTTGTAAATTCTGTCACTTTCCCCTAGACTGAAGGATAGTGTTCCACCATTCTAAGGCTAAGTTTTTAAACAGATTGGAGGCAAACATTATCTTATCTTCTTCTGCGCACTTGCTTATTTTTAAGACTTGCCTCAGTCTTTTCTATCCAGCGTAGAGCTGCAACGGCCCCTTTATTGCCCGAGAATTCTATTGGTTTACAAGACCAGAATTCCTTATAAGAACAACCATAAGACATGGGTTCTTCTTCTTTTGGGAATGGGCACTTGAAGTATGGGTCCATTGTGTATGCTGTGACTAGGTTCCGTATGGGTTCGTTTACTTCCATTACCACTTTTATCATTATTTTCTGCATCCCTAACATTTTGGATAATAGCTGGCATAGCATCTCTAATTCCTTGGGTTACAAGGTGTCGAATTTCACTATTATTCATTTGATTTTCATTATTCTGGTTTTCCCGGATTTGCTGCGTCGGCCATCTGGATTTTAAAACAATTACCAATTATTAATATCACATGACAATATCTAATTCAAACAATCACACGGCAAGCATGTTGATCAAAATCGCCGTGCATTGCGACTTACTCTTTCTTATATATTATGCATCTAATACAAACTGGAACTAGAATTTAAAATTACAATACTAATATGCATCATTAACCACGAGGTGGTCTATACTACAACATATATATTATCATATTTTTATTTTATATATAGATTTTTTTCAAACATACACACATATTATATATTATATTATTATTACTATTACTAATGATAGGGGTTCATCCAAAAGTCCATATTACGCTCGTCATATTTCCAGACGAGTCATTCCCCTATTTGTCTCATCCTTTCACTCTCTTCTAAAATCTCATCACCAAAGGTTCGGAGTTCTTGCACATTCTCTGCACTCATTGGGGGTGCAGGTGCTGGTACTGGATCTGGGTACTGTGGCATGGGTTCTTCCTAAGGATATGGATTATCTAGAATTTCCCTAATGTATTCTTCATTATCATAATAGGGATCTAGAGGGTCAAGACCTGGGTAAGCTGCTAAGTTTGGCATGGGTTCTTTTGATATTGGGTAGCGTTGCTGATAATCCCTATGATCATGGCCGGCCCTGGGGTGGGCGGGAAGGACCACCGGCCAGGGCCCGATATTTCGAGAGGCACCTTTTTTATGAAAAAAACCCGATATGTATATGTAAAATATTTTTTTAATAGGGTACATTCATACAAACACCAACATAGGCCCCGTTACAAAGCTATTCTTATGGTTTAAATTAGTTATTAACCCTTTTGGCATTAGGTTTAGACCTTTAGTGAGTCCAATACCCAATTTCGTTAAGGCCTAAGGGCACATTTTTTCAAACTCGAATAGGATACACGAATTCTCAGGGCTGGCCCCGCCTATGATCGTCAAACCACGGGTCGTAGTCTGGGTCTAAGGGAGTGGGTGATGTTACTCTAGGTATCTCAGTGGGGTCAAAAGCTGGTGCTGGGATTTGGTTTTCTGGGTTGACTTCAATCTCCATTAGTTGTGTGGGAAACAAAGGTAATGGTTGGGGTGCTATGAGTTGCTCTAAATTAGGGTCTACAGCTGTAGTTGCTAGAATATGAAAGTTTGCTAGACTCCTATTGAGCATATCTTGGGTGTAAGCATCTGTTTCTCTCTTAGCGGCTGCTAAAACTCGCTGTTGTTGTAACTTTTTCATCCTCTTCCTACGTTCATACGCTCCCCTACTGAACCATCCTCTCTTTTTAGGAGGGAATGACTCTTCAGACTGAGCCTTGAACACGAATATCCCGTCTTCATTGTTAGCTGAATACCCTGAGAGGATAGTGTAACACCCCGAAAATGGGTTTGGTAATTAACCCATGGTAATACTAAAAGACGGGTAAAATACCGTTAGTGGTAAAAGTAACCCGGTAAATATTAGGATTTAAATAGTTAATCCTAATAATAAATAAAAAGTGGATAAAAGCTTTTAAGAAATAAAAGCTTAGAAGGCCCGAGTTAACGGGACCTAAAATAAACTTAGTCATAAATATTCCCGAATCCGCTAAATTAACTAGGAATATTTAACCTAGTTAATAAGTAGGAAAATTTTTAAAAGAAATAAGTAGGTTGTGGCCTACTTAATAACGAACCAAACACGAGGGGTTAAAGCTGGATAACTAGAAAAGTTATTTAATAAAAACAAACACAAACACACACACACAGTGTGTGTTCTGGGGCGACATCAGGGAGCTCCCCATGGAGCCAAACCCTAACAAGCACAAATCCAAGAAATTGAGAGGCCAAATCCAACCCAAATCGAAATCCAAGCTCGTATTCATGAACACCTAGTTGAAAGGATCACAAGGTATGTAAAATTGTGACATTTTGATCCATCTCAAATTCTAGGTTATTTGTAAGAAACTGAAATTGAGCTTGATTATGTCATGCATGAGTGAATCTTGAAGTAATATGATGTCTAGGAGTAAACCCTAGTCAATAACATGTTAGATTGTTGGAAAAACTATGAGATTCATGATGATCCATTGATAAGCTAAGTGGGTTTTATGTTAATATGATGAACACTAGGAAATAGATTGTTGATCTAGTGTAAATTGACAATTTTGAAGTGAATTCAGAAATTATAGAAGTTAACCACTTTGTAAGATGGTTGATTTATGTGAAATTTGGGCTAAGAGATAAGCTAGAGACATGATAAATAAACATGTAAAATTCTGCCCTTAAGGTGTTCGTTGAAATGCCTCAAAGAAGGCTCGAAACTAGAATTTTGTAGTTAAAACACCTAGTTGTGATGTTTCGACTACTATGCAAAAATGTGATTAAAAAGAGTTCTAAATGTGTTAAACGCGATTAGAACTTTGGTTAAAACGGAGGTCTAGAGATAACGCCTACCGGGTAATTAAAGAGTGCTAAAACTAGTCGATAACTTGAAAATGCAATTAGCATACTAATGGGCATTTGACTATTAAAAAGGTCAAACTGACCTATAATACGATAAATAGCAATTTAGATATGAAATGCATAAGGTGGAATAATCGTATTAGAGTATGATTAAACTAACCACCTTGAAAACGATGATGATAGTTGACGCGTAACAAGCTAGGTGGAAGCTTGGAGTGAAAGCGGGTCAAACAAGTCAAGCATGGAAGAAAAGCGTAGCTCGGATGCATGGTAAGTGAAACTTACATAATTGTGTAGATTACTTGTCCATTCTATACGTTATAGATGCAATAATGCTAATATTGAAAATATGGATTTCCGACGCGATTGATACGAGTCGGAACACATAAAGACGATAAAAACCATGGTTTATGGCAAAAATGGCAAAACGGTAAATTAATCATGTAAAGACTAGGAAGTTGTGAATTTCCGTCAAGGTCACCTTGTAGTATAACCTAAAAATGATAGAAAGGGTAAAATGGAAATCGGTCAAGTATTGACTAATGTAAACCAAAGCCTAACGGAAACCTTTGGCGTAAGCCGAAACGGGTTGAAATTGCAAGAAAAGAAATTAAGAGAAAATGGGATTCGGTAATGAAATCCGGGACGGGATGTATGTATGAATCAGAAGTCAAAAACCATGTTTTTGATTTAATAGGCAACGTTGGGCATATAGGCCGAACGGGTCAAATGGTGGTGATAACACCATTTGACAATATCGATTAATTTGGTTGTCAAGTCTTATGTTAACAGGAGCGATTAGCAAATCGGATAATCGTGCCGCCATAGATTGTGTGATAATATAAGCGAGATATAAATCGGGTCTATTTGTTGACCCGAGCCAGGTACGCATTTTTATGTTGTAGTTAAAAGTGATAACTTGGTCGAATTATGGGTGAGAGTCCTTCATTGTAAAAGAAGGACCAAAATCGACCAAAACGCCCTTGTAGGCTAAATCGAACAAACAACCCTTAGAGGTTGTTTGGAAACGAGTCTTATGATTAAACAAAAGCTTAGAATAAGTGTAGATGTTGATAGATGTAATTCGTTAGCCAAATAGCTCTATTTGAGTCTTACCGTAAAATAACAACCCGAAGGGTAAAACTCGGAACATATAGACATACACATTGAATCCGACACACAAAGAGTTGTAGTTGAATATTACTCGATAAGAAATGTAGGAATAAGATGCTCGAAAGGAAAGAAAGCGATTTCAAGCTTTAAAGTGCTTAAATAACCTTAACGGGTCAAAATAAGCATACGACCATAAACGGGTTTAAATAGTGTAATAAACCTATGATTAGAATCTAATATAGTAGGTAACATTAATTTGAAGAAGTGTATGTGATATAGGAATCAAACAATGCGTTTGTTTGATAAAATGCGTAAACGGGTCAAATTCTAGTAAAAGGGTAATAAGCCGAAGACTTAAAGGTCTTAAATTTTGTTAAGCCGAATGTCGGATTTTAACTCCATATGATGGAGAATTAAATTACAATCATGTAGGAAGAAACGGTAGGTCAAACGGATAAGCGGTTTGAAAGATACGAAAGATTTCGTGTCAAATTACGGCAAAATGGAAAAGTGGGTTGCAGGTACCACCGTAAATTACGGTGCCACCGTAATTTACGGTGGACCTGATGTGGTTACGGTAGTAACCTTCTGATTTACGGCAGAAGAACACGAACCAAAGGGCCACCGTAAATTACGGTTCCACCGTAATTTACGGTGGAGGCCAGAATGAAAATCTTGTTTTTGATTTCAATTGTTTCTCGGACTTGTTTGAATACGTTTTAAACCCCATAAGACTAAAGCATTTCATGTTTAATGAAATGTAGGTACACTTCGGGATGCCGGAAGACGATCAAGCTCAACGAAGAACCGAACACGATAAAGATACACGCTTCCGCACATAGCAACGCTGTAAAATTCCAACAACGAATTTGATCACGTTATGTAGAATAACTTATGATTTGTAAAAGTTTTAATAAACCCGTATTTTTATAGCATGTGTAGTCTTAACTACACATCTAATTGTTGGTAATTACATACAAATCATTAATCAGAAACTAGGGTGTTACAGATAGGCTGTGAAGAGGTACCTTCATTTTGAGGTGAGTTGGACAACTGACGATAGGCGTTGGAGGGTCCTTGATCGTTCATACCGTAAACTAACAAATAGTCAAATAACACACAACAATAAAATACAGATATGCGCGTATTTCTGTAGATAATTTCCTAACATTTTAAATAATATCTTGGTGTCAGCAGAACACTTCTGTGGCTGAATCAGTGGCTTAGCTCTGATACCTCCTTCTGTCGCAACCCCCGCCCCCTATCTGTCCCAGGAACGGGCGGCCGCAAGACCAGTATTGGTGGTACCGGTGTTTATTGTTTTGGCAGCGGAAATTACATCAGGACCGTAGTTAGGAATTATTTTATCAGAGTAAAATACCATGCTTTTATAATATTAAACATATGGGAAAATCCCAAGTTTCAAGTACACACATTTTCATGGGGATAAACCCTATTTTATTTAAATAAAAACATCTCTTTATTTAGGTAACTTTTAAAGCCACTTTTCCAAGCCTTCAGTGCTGTCCAGCTGGCTTCTATTTGGCTTTCACATTTTGTTACCTGAAACGCGTTTAAAAACGTTTTGTCAGTGGGAAATACTGGTGAGTGAATCCCAGTTTAATCAAGAAGAGTCTTATTCATTCACAGTATTGAGAGTGATTACAATGTTTACATCTACACAATTACTCATTCAGTACTGTCAATCCTGACTGGTGGGTCATACTACACATTGGCTAACTCTTATGATTGTGTTTGTTTGAGATTAATGAAGATGAATGATAAACAATTGCAGCGGAAACTAAATGAAACAAACTTTACAACACAATCAGAGAGAAATAGTTTTCACTAAACATATGGTTTTCATTAAGTCGAATGATTACAATGCATGCTTACATACTAAAAACTCCCCCTCAGCATGAGCTCAGTGGTTTATCGTACAAGATGACTGGATTAAAGGAGAAAACTCCTTAAATAGAACAGTACAAACTGTTCTATTTATAGTAGAGATCAAACCACTGAAGCATCTTAGCTGACGTCACCATGAAAGTAACATCTAACAGCCTAACAACTTCTAAGGACTGTTACATACAACCACTGACTATCAAACAACTGATTAGATAGACACTGTTTCTATAAACTACTATTTCACTTTCCACTGATGTAGTCTAAGCACTGATGTTGAGCATCAGTGTTTTTTTCAAAGGTGATCCGTCCTTGAATGAGCAGCACTTTAGTCTTCAACAGTACTTAGGAGACATCAGTAGTTAAAGCTTCAATCCTTTAATCTTCATCAGTGCTTGGCCTATCAGTGGTTGAGATGATCAGTGTTTGGAGACTATCAGTTGTTAGAGCCACTGTCAAGGGGAAAGTCTTTGCATAAGCACTGCTTATTGTGAATCCATTGATCTGATCCAGTTTTGGCTTTTATCATTTGTTCCTCTGGTAGGGTTCAATCCCAACAATCTCCCCCTGGAACAGATGATGCCAAAACTCTTCATTATTCTTGGATCTTTATTGCCTCATCAATAATTCCCAGACTTGTCCTTTGAATTGTAATTCAAAGTCCAAGGAATCTGTATCATCCTCATCCCTGCACAGTGTAAGTTCAAGGAGATCTTGTAGATCTTCAACACCCAGGCCAAGTGCTTGTTCCCTTGATATGTACTTCACTTCACCACTGGACTTGAGCAGAGTAAATACGTGGGTCTTTTGATCAGACATCCACGTTAGTATCCTTGAGTCTAGTGGGTTTCTTGGGAGAGTCTTTATTTTAGATGAGTTTGGGGATGGAGGCCTGTTTAGAACATTTTTGGCTATATCTTGAAGTTTTTCTGTATTTTCATCTTCTAGTGCCATTGTCTTGATAGCCTCTTTGAAATACACAGCTTCTTGTTCCTTTTCTTCTGCATCAGTCAGCTTTTGCCTCTTTCTTTGGTTTATTACAATGGCAGAGGTATCTGATGATGTGAACAGTGGTTCGGAAGTGTGAGCCTGCTTCTTTGATTTTTCAATGGTTTTGTAATCAGGCTTCTTTGGAAGGCTAGGATATGTTTCTCTTCTTTTTCTCAGCCTTTCATAAGCTTCATCGGTGTATTGCCTTGTCCAATTTGATATGGCTTTGGTAGTTCCAACCTTTGCATCAACCAACTCCGGCTTTTTTCTTTTATACTCCAATGTAAGATCATCAATTTTCTTTTTGTATTTGCTCCAATTTGGTGCTGACCTTTTCATGCCTGGATCTCTCTTTATTATTTCAATTCTATCCAGTTCTGTTTTGAGAGCAACCAGAGGCCAGTCTTGGAATTGTTCAGCTGTGGCAGGGTAGAATTTTTCACTCATAATTAGCTTGATGAGGTCTTCTTTCAGATCTACCTGTAAATCAGCTTCTGGAGGCAAGTTGGACAATTCTTTGCTCAGGTCTCTTGCATAGTCTTCTAGTAGTTTAATCTTAGTGAGTAAAAACTACATATAACTTGAGGTTTCATTATCACTTTTCCCTTTGCATTCAAGTTTAGCTCTTAAGTTTGCTTTCCTGACTTTGAGTTTTAGATATTCATCCATGTTTGTTGGATCTCTATAACCAATCAGAGAAGGGAATTTCCTTTTTGAAGGATCATTCACTGTATAAAACTGCCTCATTTCATTCTTTACAGCATGCAGTTCTAGTGGATAACTGGCAGCTACTGGTATAACATCAGCAGGGTCATATCCTCTGAGTTCTATTGGATCTTTGATTGGGTTGGCCAATTTTAGAGGAATGAAAGGTTGTGGTTTAATGACATTGTAAGGAGCTGATGAAATGGGAACATGTGCTGGTATATCATCATCATGCACCTAGAATTTCCTTTTTCTGGTATACACCTTTTTAGGAGAAGGTGATTTTGTTTGAGTCTTTGGTGCAAAAGGAACAACGGCTTGTGAAGAGGCATTTGAGGTGATAGGTGATTGACCAACAGTTGTTTCAACATCTGGTGTTTCAACCACTGTTGTCATTACAACAGTAGATGTGTCCACTATTGTCTTCTGCTTTTCAACAGGTGATATTTGTGATGGTGGTTTTGTTTGTAATGTGGCAGTGGGTTGTATGGTGAGGGCAGTGGTTAAAGTGTGTGTTGATGTAGTATTGGTGGCAGTTGTTGGGTTAACATCTGTTGAAACCACTAAAGTACCAATAGCTGTTGATACAACAGGTCTTTTAACATCTGTTGGTTTGGAGGTTTGATGAGTGGAGTTTTTTGGAGTTTGGGGAGTATGTTTTGTGATTCTGGAATGTGTGGATTTGGGTTGCCTCACTTTTCTAGTGGGCTGTCTTCTTTTAGGCTTAGGATTTTCCTGCTCATCCTTGGGCTCAGAAGTACCATGTTCTTCCATTTCGATTAAAACTTTCTTCTCCAACTCAACCCTTGATTTACCCTTTGCCTCCATATCCTTTTTCAGCCTTGCTTTTTCATCAGCAAAAGCATTTAAGGTTACATCAACCTTTTTGGAACTGTCACACCCCCAAAATCCACACGCGGAGTATCACCGCTTGGAGGCGTGACTGACCAGGATCAAGCCACCAATCATATTGAACATATAGGTAATAAGTAAAAATAAATGTAATCCATCACAATACAATTGGTGTTTCATCAAAACATAGTATAAGTAGCGGAAGCATATTATGAAAATCCAACACAAGTCTTAAGTTTAAAGAGTCATAAAGTTTTCATCAAAACATCCACAATCCGTGCCCACAACGACCGCGCCTCCCGTGTAAGCTCCAGGTGTACCTAAGGTCCTGCAAGGCATGTAACAGAAAGTCAACAACAAAGTTGAGCGAGTTCACAGTTGGTTGTTCAGTTATAGTAATCGTATTGTAAACCGTATGTTCATTTAGTGAACCATGTTTCGTATGTATTTGTATCGCGGCCCTCTAGGCATGTTGGTGAAGATTAGTGGGGGTTTCCCATGTTTTCTAGACTAGGTATATTTGTATCGCGGCCCTCCAGGCATGTGTGCGAAGTTTAGTATTTGTATCGCGGCCATTCCAGGCATGTGTGCGAAGTTAAGTATTAGTGTTAGTATCGCGGCCATTCCAGACGTGTGTGCGAAGAGTAGTATTTGTATCACTAGTCTAGCAGTATCTACAAGTAACCTGCCTCTCCGGAGGTCAGTGGTACGTAATTCCAGTATCAATGTGTGTACAAGTAATCATCCAAACCCATTCCCAACCCCGGGAATCCCATGCCTTGGTAAGAGTGTGAACTCACCTTGGTTTGCTCGGTATGTTAAAGGAATACACACGCTCACAGTTAATCAATCACGACCTATAGTACGCACGTATGTATAATCAGTTTCGAACTCGTAATGTTTCACAGGTAATCTATGTCATAAAATGTGTTTATGCATTTCTCATCAAGTAGCACATAACAGTGGGTTCATGTTCACACAGTCATACTCCATATAACTGAGTTCTTGGTAATATCTAACATGGTTAATCAATTAACATGCTTGATGGTTTTAACAGACTTAACCAGGTTAATGTATTAAGCAAAGATAACAAGCTTTCAGAATTAACAAGCATAACATGAGTAATAACTAACAGAGTTAATACAGTTAACTAAGTTAATAAACTTAACTCAGTTAATAGGTTAATCATAGTTACATGTTTAACAGAGTTATAACTAACAGAGTTAATGAGGTTAACTAGTTAACGGAATTAACAGGGCCGAAATCACTTGGGCCGAAATCCAAGCTTGGGCCGAAAACACATGGGTGACGAAATCCCTAAGGTGATTTCGTTGAGGTGGGGGATTTCGTCGAATGCATCATCATCAACAACAGTTTCACAAAAACCCTAAGGATGTACCGTTACATCATATCCATCATATGGACATTCAATCAACATTACCCACCAACTGTTAATACATTCAATCAAACCAATCATGCAATTATAAGAATCACTAAATCAATATATAGTTATGATCATCACCCAGCCCTCATTCAACATCAACTGGTAATTATGATCATCAAAGATTCAACATATGCTTTAACGCTAGACCCATAATCTACCTGTTATCTATCATCTATCATCGTACCATCAATATAACAATAACACACAATCACTAACACTCCACAATAACAGTCGATTCATGTAACAAGCAGATTGTTCATGATGGATTTAAATCAAACAATCATCAATAAAAGGTAACTAACCTCAAACAGAAAGTACAACTAATATGTGAAAAAGCTTCGAGATCTTAGTCTTGCCGTCACACACAGGAAGATACTCTAGGGTTTCGGTTTTTTTTATTTGTGATTAATCTTTTACGTACAGGTTTAAATCAAAACATATAACTGATTGTACTGGGCTTAAGGCCCGTTTGGTTTTCGTTGGTCTCTGTGGACGAAAACACTTAATGTGTTTTCATGAGAGGGATTTCGGGTGGGGTCAACATTACACACACATAACACTCTACACTCTACATAAAATCAATATACAGATCATATATTAACATATTTCAGGTGTGGGTGTTTCGAGTATTATACAAAGTTCCAAATATAAACATATTATTAATACCCAACATAATATCAATATATAAACATATATTAACATCCACACTTGCAAGGCACACCAAATAAGTATATAGACAACACTTTGTGAATAGTAATCAAATCAAGTAGAGACCTTGAAACTCGGGTTGTCACATTATCCCCAACTTGAAAGAAATTTCGTCCCGAAATTTAGTACGTAGTTACTGAGGAAGCTAGTTGTGTTGTGTAGTTTACTGGTTTTCCTGGGGTGTCACATCATCCCCCCGTTGATTTGGAATTTCGTCCCGAAATTCTCTAGTAGCTTCAGCCTCAGTAGTGGTTGCATTATTTCCGAATAACTGGGGATACTTGAGTTTCATTTGGTCTTCGCGTTCCCAGGTAAACTCTGGGCCACGACGGGAGTTCCAACGAACTCGAACAAGAGGTATTCTGGTGTTCTTGAGGACCTTAACATCCCGGTCCGTGATTTCAACTGGTTCCTCGATGAATCGCAACTGTTCATCGATAGTAAGCTCCTTCAAAGGAACTATGAGGGTCTCATCTGACAGACACTTCTTCAGATTCGACACGTGAAAGACGTTGTGAACTGCACTGAGTTCAGCTGGTAAGTTCAGTCTGTAGGCCACTTTGCCTATTTTCTCAATGATTTCGAATGGTCCGACATATCGCGGATTGAGCTTGCCTCGTTTGCCAAAACGAACCACACCCTTCCAGGGTGAAACTTTGAGTAGCACTCGATCCCCAACCTGGAACTCGAGTGGTTTCATGTCTTTATCGACGTATGCTTTCTGACGGTCACGAGCTGCCGCCATGCGTTGTCGTATCTGAGCAATCTTTTCTGTAGTATCAACTACGAGTTCTGGACCTGTGATTTGACTATCACCCACCTCTGCCCAACAAAGAGGTGACCGGCATTTACGTCCGTACAATGCCTCAAATGGAGCGGATTGAATGCTGGTGTGGTAACTGTTGTTGTACGAGAACTCCACTAATGGGAGATGTTTTTCCCAGTCGTTGCCGAAATCGATTACACATGCCCGAAGCATGTCTTCTAGAGTTTGAATAGTGCGCTCAGACTGCCCATCCGTCTGAGGGTGATAAGCTGTGCTCATGTCTAAACGAGAGCCAAAAGATTTGTGCATCGCTTGCCACAGTTCAGAAGTAAAACGTGCATCACGATCAGAGATAATCGAGGTTGGCACCCCGTGCCTCGAGACAACTTCCTTAAGCTATACGTCTGCTAGAGTAGAGAACTTGTCTGTTTCCTTAATAGCCAAGAAGTGTGCAGACTTAGTGAGTCGATCCACGATCACACAAATAGTATCATTCCCAAGTTGAGATCTAGGCAGGCCAGTAACAAAATCCATGGAAATTTGCTCCCATTTCCATTGTGGTATCTCTGGTTGTTGGAGTAGGCCCGATGGTTTCTGATATTCAGTCTTGACTCTCGCACAAGTCAAACACTTGCTAACGTAAGTTGCTATATGAGCTTTCATGCTAGGCAACCAATATGTAGTTTTCAAATCATGGTACATCTTATCCGAACCAGGATGTACTGAGTAGCGAGACTTATGTGCTTCATCCATTACAAGTTCTCGTAAATTGCCATAGAGTGGGACCCAAATGTGTCATGTTACATAGTAGGCGTCGTCTGCCTTTTGTTCTAACCGTTGCCTTGAGCCGCATGGGGCTTCAGCCCTGACGTTTTTCTGGTTTCAATGCTTCTGCCTGAGCATCTCGTATCTGTGAAGGAAGACTAGATTGGATAGTGAGTTGCAACCCTCGTACACGCCTAGGTGTAGTATCCTTTCGACTAAGGGCGTCAACCACAACATTTGCTTTGCCCGGATGGTACTTTATAGCACATTCATAATCGTTTAAAAGCTCAACCCATCGACGCTGACGCATGTTCAACTCTTTCTGCTTGAAGATATGCTCGAGACTCCTGTGATCGGTGTAGATGGTGCACTTGGTACCGTACAGGTAATGTCGCCATATCTTGAGTGCAAAAACAACAGCTCCCAGCTCTAAATCGTGTGTAGTGTAATTCCGTTCGTGAATCTTAAGTTGGCGTGAAGCATAAGCAATGACTTTATCCCGTTGCATCAACACACATCCAAGACCTTGGATGGATGCGTCGCAGAAGACTACAAAATCGTCCGTGCCTTCAGGCAATGAGAGGATAGGTGCGCTACAAAGTCTATCCTTTAAGTGCTGAAACGCTGTTTCCTGTGTATTACCCCAACGGTAAGCAACACCTTTCTGTGTCAGTAGTGTAAGCGGCTGTGCGATCTTTGAGAAGTCTTTGATGAACCGTCTGTAATAACCCGCCAAACCCAAGAATTGGCGCATTTCGGTTGGTGTGAGAGGTGCAGGACAGTTCTTGATCGAATCTACCTTGGATGGATCAACATGAATCCCATCCTTGCTTACCACGTGGCCTAGGAAGTGGACTTCGCGAAGCCAAAAGTCTCATTTTGAAAACTTAACGTACAACTGCTCTGCTTGAAGAAGTTCCAAAATGAGTCATAAATGCTGCTCGTGTTCCTCCTGACTCTTGGAGTAGATCAAAATGTAGTCGATGAATACAATCACAAACTTATCCAAGTAAGGCTTGCACACTCTGTTCATAAGGTCCATGAAAACTGCAGGCGCGTTTGTTAGCCCGAATGGCATGACCAGAAACTCGTAATGGCCGTAGCGAGTTCTGAATGCTGTTTTGGAGACGTCCTCATCCCGGACTCTCAGTTGATGGTAGCCTGACCTCAGGTCAATCTTCGAGTAATAGCTCGACCCTTGTAACTGGTCGAATAAGTCATCGATGCGTGGAAGAGGATAGCGATTCTTCACAGTCACCTTGTTCAGTTCGCGGTAATCTATGCACATTCTGAAGGTACCGTCTTTCTTCTTCACGAATAATACTGGAGCTCCCCAGGGCGAAGAGCTAGGACGAATGAAACCCTAATCCAAGAGTTCTTGCAATTGCTTGGACAGTTCTTCCAGTTCGGTTTGAGCTAAGCGGTAAGGTGCTCGAGCTATGGGTGCTGCTCCAGGAGCTTCTCACCATGAATTACCAAAGGTTCTTAACCAGCACGAGGAATGCGGGCGATCTTTTCTTTGCAAAGAATCTCTGCTCGATGTTGAGGTAACCAATCCATACCAATAACGATGTCGAACCCATCACAACGTTGGGGTCATTCCTAGCATCATCCTGACCAATCACGAACACTCGACCCCTGGCACCATTGCCGTCGTTATTACCCCCATTGTTGTCTCCACTATTGTTCCCGTTTCCTTGGTTGTGGTTCTGATTCTGGTTCAGGTTCAACTGTGGGCAGTGTCTCTTGAAGTGACCTTCAGCACCACACTGATAGCATCCCTTGTTACCCTGCTGTTGCTGCTGATTCTGTGGAGCTTGTGGCTGTTGTTGTCGGTTCTGTTTTGCAGGACGTGAGCTTCTACAATCTTTGGCTTCATGCCCCATCTTGAGACACCTCTGACAACGACCCTTGTTGCACTGACCACTGTGGTGTTTGTTGCATCTATTGCACTTTGGGTGATTTCCTCGATATCCACCCTGCCCTTGACTACCAGAAGACTGCTGACCCGGACTCTGGTAGTCATCGATCTTTCGCTGTTGTGCCTGGGACTGAACTGAAGTCGAACCCTTGCTGGAGGTTCCATCCCACTTTCGTTTATTGTCACTAGGAATAGCAGAAGTAGTAGTAGCAGTAGCACCAATACGTTTAGGCAGCTTGTTCTGTTCCACTGCCTGGTCTGTGAGACGATGAGCAAGACGTGTAACATCCTGAATGGTAGCAAGGTTGGCAGAAGTCACATGACTTTGAATCTCTGGTACTAAGCCTTTGAGGTACAGCTCAATGCGTTTGATGGGAGGATCCACCATAGTTGGACATAACACTGCCAGTTCGTTGGATCGTTTCGTGTACGCTTCTATCTCTGACCCCGTCATCTTCAGGTTAAAGAACTCCACTTCCAGCTTGTGGATGTCATCACGACTACAATATTCACGTTTGATCAGTTCCTTAAAATCATTCCATGGGGTGGCATTAGCAGCCGCCAGCCCTAGCATCTGAACTTGCGCGTTCCACCAAGTTAGCGCAGTGCCTTCGAGAGTACCAGTGGCGTACTTCACCCTACGAGCCTCAGGGCATTCACACATTTCGAAGACCGATTCGAGCTTCTCGAACCAGTGGAGGAGTCCAACGGCCCCTTCAGTGCCACTAAAAGTACTAGGATGACAGCCCATGAAAGTTTTGAACGTGCACACAGGTGACTGAGCGTGTTGACCTGTCGTGTGCGTAAGAGTAAACATACTTAAGCACGAGTGTTGGTTTACGAGAGTAGGATCTAAAGATCCTAGAGTAAGTGGTGATGGCAGGTTATACCTCCTGCCTGGGCAGCTGCGAGTGATGCGGTAACTTGTTCAGTGATCAAAGCCGCCAACTGGGCTTGAGTTAGGTTAATGCGTCCACTCATGATCTTGATATCAAAGAGAACAAGAGTGAGAGAGGTTCGCGAAAGTGCGATGACAGAAGAGAGTAAGCACACAAAGTTTTCAAGCAGTAGTTGTTACGTTTATCTAAGCATACCATGAGCAAATTTCTATGTAACTAGCAAGTAGGCAATGTAAACATAAATCGTATCACCTAGAATGTTTAGTCCTGCACGTGGAGCGAAGCGTCGTTGTGGATCGTTGAGCACTGTACAGGTTATAGTCTGGTTTTAATAAAAATGCTTTCCCTTATTAAAACCAAGTTCGCTATAACCAATGGCTCAGATACCAATCTGTCACACCCCCAAAATCCACATGCGGAGTATCACCGCTTGGAGGCGTGACTGACCAGGATCAAGCCACCAATCATATTGAACATATAGGTAATAAGTAAAAATAAATGTAATCCATCACAATACAATTGGTGTTTCATCAAAACATAGTATAAGTAGAGGAAGCATAGTATGAAAATCCAACACAAGTCTTAAGTTTAAAGAGTCATAAAGTTTTCATCAAAACATCCACAATCCGTGCCCACAACGACCGCGCCTCCCGTGTAAGCTCCAGGTGTACCTAAGGTCCTGCAAGGCATGTAACAGAAAGTCAACAACAAAGTTGAGCGAGTTCACAGTTGGTTGTTCAGTTATAGTAATCGTATTGTAAACCGTATGTTCATTTAGTGAACCATGTTTCGTATGTATTTGTATCGCAGCCCTCTAGGCATGTTGGTGAAGATTAGTGGGGGTTTCCCATGTTTTCTAGACTAGGTATATTTGTATCGCGGCCCTCCAGGCATGTGTGCGAAGTTTAGTATTTGTATCGCGGCCATTCCAGGCATGTGTGCGAAGTTAAGTATTAGTGTTAGTATCGCGGCCATTCCAGACGTGTGTGCGAAGAGTAGTATTTGTATCACTAGTCTAGCAGTATCTACAAGTAACCTGCCTCTCCGGAGGTCAGTGGTACGTAATTCCAGTATCAATGTGTGTACAAGTAATCATCCAAACCCATTCCCAACCCCGGGAATCCCATGCCTTGGTAAGAGTGTGAACTCACCTTGGTTTGCTCGGTATGTTAAAGGAATACACACGCTCACAGTTAATCAATCACGACCTATAGTACGCACGTATGTATAATCAGTTTCGAACTCGTAATGTTTCACAGGTAATCTATGTCATAAAATGTGTTTATGCATTTCTCATCAAGTAGCACATAACAGTGGGTTCATGTTCACACAGTCATACTCCATATAACTGAGTTCTTGGTAATATCTAACATGGTTAATCAATTAACATGCTTGATGGTTTTAACAGACTTAACCAGGTTAATGTATTAAGCAAAGATAACAAGCTTTCAGAATTAACAAGCATAACATGAGTAATAACTAACAGAGTTAATACAGTTAACTAAGTTAATAAACTTAACTCAGTTAATAGGTTAATCATAGTTACATGTTTAACAGAGTTATAACTAACAGAGTTAATGAGGTTAACTAGTTAACGGAATTAACAGGGCCGAAATCACTTGGGCCGAAATCCAAGCTTGGGCCGAAAACACATGGGTGACGAAATCCCTAAGGTGATTTCGTTGAGGTGGGGGATTTCGTCGAATGCATCATCATCAACAACAGTTTCACAAAAACCCTAAGGATGTACCGTTACATCATATCCATCATATGGACATTCAATCAACATTACCCACCAACTGTTAATACATTCAATCAAACCAATCATGCAATTATAAGAATCACTAAATCAATATATAGTTATGATCATCACCCAGCCCTCATTCAACATCAACTGGTAATTATGATCATCAAAGATTCAACATATGCTTTAACGCTAGACCCATAATCTACCTGTTATCTATCATCTATCATCGTACCATCAATATAACAATAACACACAATCACTAACACTCCACAATAACAGTCGATTCATGTAACAAGCAGATTGTTCATGATGGATTTAAATCAAACAATCATCAATAAAAGGTAACTAACCTCAAACAGAAAGTACAACTAATATGTGAAAAAGCTTCGAGATCTTAGTCTTGTCGTCGCACACAGGAAGATACTCTAGGGTTTCGGTTTTTTTTATTTGTGATTAATCTTTTACGTACAGGTTTAAATCAAAACATATAACTGATTGTACTGGGCTTAAGGCCCATTTGGTTTTTGAAATTTTCCCCCATCCCCACACTTGAGGTGAACATTGTCCTCAATGTGTAGTATTTAAATGAATGGGTCAAAATCTTAAAATTTTTACTACTCCCCCATCCCCACACTTGAGATACATATTGTCCTCAATGTGTAAGAACTAGAGTATTAAACGCACAAGGGATGTGACACGACTAATTCCCCCAAAATTTCTCCCCGGCAGCGGCGCCAAAATTTGATCGGAGTGTCGCGCTCCGGTCAAAGATAATATTTATAAGCCCAAATTACCCTTAACAATGTGTTAGTGGTAGTAAGGGGTCGAACCACGAAGAGTATGTGGTTTGTGTATGGATTTGACTGAATTATAAAGACTTGTCACAATTATGAAGCTTGCTAAAGTGTTTTTGTATTTTTGTTTAATGGAGAGATATGATTTTTAACTAATTGAATTGATGCAAATGATTAACAACTACTAATTAACGATTGCAAGAAAAATGATTACTAGAACGATAATAATAAAAAGGAATCACTCCCGGTTTCGGTAATTATTAACCTAGGATTTCTACAAGTTTTAGTTTCAACTCAAATGCATTCGATTAACGGATTTAGTGTACCGTGACTTAGGTGCTACTAACTATCAACGCTCCGAAGAACGGACAAAAAGACACTTTGTAATCAACACAAGTAAATCCTAACAATGATAATGCACAATTACATATCACCGTTTCGTGAAGTCATAACTTTTAACATCGCTCGACAATTCACGAATTCGCAACAAATGTAACACTATTATCAAGAGTTTCAAAAATCAAATACAAATTGTCACTAAGTTAAAACAAGCACAATTCGAAACCCTAGAATTAACAACTACCTACACCGGGGTGAAACCGAGATGATTAGCCGCTCATGGTTGAAGAAGCTTGATCACCGGATGTTTGGAATGCGGAAGGATTCATCTTGAAGCTTGCTTGGATGGAGAATTGATGGATGATTGGTGTTTGTGAGTGAAAATGGTGAGTGTGAGTGAAGGATGGAGAACTAGGGTTTAGGATGGTGAATTGGGGATTTTGATGGTTGGTGATGATTCAAGATTGTAGAGATGATGATGGATCGATTGGAGATGATAGATGGAATTTTTGATAATGAATGGTAGGTGAATTCTGGCTCCAAGAACAAGTTTGAACTCTCCAAAAAGTGTAACTCCCGAAAATTGATGTCCAACAACCTCTTTGACTCGTTATTTGACCCAAAACAAACAGCAAACGTGCAGCAATATTGGAGAGCCGTCGCCGACGGCCTGATGCCCTGTCGGCGACGGTCCCTAGATGTTCATTTGGTTCCCACGGTCTATTTTGCTGTCTACGGACAATTCTGGCTACGGAAGTTTGTGTCAACCGTCGGCGACGGCCCAGATGGGCGTCGGCGACGGTGCCCAGATGTTTGGTTTTCTGTTGCTTCCATTCCTTGAGTCCGGTTGACCCGTTTCGCGTCCCGGTGGTTCCGTTTTCGCTCCGGTGACCCGTAAAGCTCCCAAAAAGCTCCTTAAACTCTGCTAGACCTGCAAAACACATATCTAATCAAAAGTAGACCATTCGAAACTAAAACTTGTGTAAAAACATCAAATTAAGCAATTACGATCACCGGTTTTCGACCACGTATCAGTGGACGAAAACACTTAATGTGTTTTCATGAGAGGGATTTCGGGTGGGGTCAACGTTACACACACATTACACATAACACTCTACACTCTACATAAAATCAATACACAGATTATATATTAACATATTTTAGGTGTGGGTGTTTCGAGTATTATACAAACTTCCAAATATAAACATATTATTAATACCCAACATAATATCAATATATAAACATATATTAACATCCACACTTGCGAGGCACACCAAATAAGTATATAGACAACACTTTGTGAATAGTAATCAAATCAAGTAGAGACCTTGAAACTCGGGTTGTCACAGGAACCATCTGGCCTAGGGATTTCTTCAGCCAAGTTAGATTTTGCATCTGGTTCAATGTATAGCCCATATTCATATCCCTTTTTCTTCTTAACTTTCTCCCCCTTTTTGGCATCATCAAGTGGGTTGTCAACAAAAATTATTGAAAGAGGAGCAGTGCCAGTGGTTTTCAGCAAATGGGCCTTAATTGCCTTGATGTTTGCTTGTGTATCCTTGAACCTAGCTTCCATCAAATTTCCGATCTTCTGAATTTGAACTTCATATTGTTGATCAACATATTCTCTTTGTTTGTGAAGTAAAGGTTGAAAGAGATTCCAAAGCTCAGTGGGAGTAAGAGCAGTTGATGGAGCAGATGCTTGAGCTGGTGCAGCACTGGGTGGTGCCTTTTGTGCTTGTAACAACTGTTGCAGCATATCTTTGATTTCTGCAACAGATGTATCAAGTTTATCAACCTTCTCCGTCAATTCTTTGTACATTAAACCATCACCCAACTTAATGGGATCATTTGATTTCCCACTGGCAGTGGTTGTATCAGTGGTTGACTTAGGGAAAGTTTCCCAGAAATCAGCCAATGATGCCCCTTGTTCTTGGTACTGGGGACTTCTTTCTTCAAAAGGGGTTACCATTTTAAGTGAACCAGTGAATACTAGAAACACTCTGGTTCCCAAAGAAGAAATTGCCTTCAAGGAAGTCTTAGGGATGCAATTACTGTCCAAGTGTAAACCAGTGGGTTCAACACTTGTAGTAACTGCTTCACTTGAACTACCACCAAGAGTTATATGTAACTCAAGGGATGTAACCTCCTCAGTTGTTGGTGGGTTAGCAATGATAGGGAGCTCAGACCCCATCACTTGTTGAGGCATATTCTCAATGATAGGTGGTTGATAAGAATTGATTTCTGTCTGAGCTATATCAAGTACATCCAACAAGGGTAATACTTGTGATGGAATTTGGGCAGTAAGGATGGGTGTAGAAAGAGAATTTGCCCCGGGAGTTGGGCTGTGGATGATAGAATCAAGTGATTCCAGAGCATCATAATTTGGTGTCCCTGTTGATACAGCCTGTTCTTTTTTAGAAGAAGCAGGAGGACTTTGAGGTTCAGGTTGAGATCTTTCATCCAGCTGTTGTGAGGAAGTAGCAGCAGTGGTTATTGGTGACTTTTGTGTTGTCACTGGTAGTTGCTCTGGGATCTCATCTTCTAGAGTTACCTTTTTTATAAGTTTGGGGGGCTTTTGTGATTTTTTTCTTAATGGTCTTTTTGGTGCGTTTAGGTGGGGGTTGCACAGCAATGGTTGTGCTGCTGTGTTCACCTTGAGCAGTGGGCTCAACAGAAGTAACCTGAGGAGCAGTGGTTGTTGCTAAATTCTGCTCAGGTTCCTCTGTTTGTGTTTTCGAAGGTTTTGACAGCCTTGTAAATGTTTCAAAAGATAGGCTGTTGATTTGAATAAGATTCCCTTGGATAAGTACATGAGCACTATCATTAGGAATCTTCTTTTGCAAGTAAAAGCTCAAAAACCTTGGAAATAAAAGAAATGGTTTTTTCTTGTCTTTGATATTATTAACATTTTTAACCATGTCATTAAAAATCTCTTGGGAGTAATTAAAAGTTTCATTTTGCATGATAGCATAACCCAAGTATTGGATTTTTAATGGAATTTCATTAAAAGTTGTGGTCTTATTTGAAACACACATGAGGAGGGTATGAAACAAAAACCTTGTGGCAGGTGGAAAGCTGCCTTTTTGCAAAGTATCTTTTTTCATTTCTTCAGCATACCCTCTCTCAAGAAAATCAGTTTGATAATCAGTTTTTGGGAAGGAAGTTTTACCTGTAATGTCATTCAATTCAAACACCTCAGAGATATCTTTAGGTGTGACAGCAACCTTAATTCCCTTTACCGAAGAAGTGATAGCCCAGGACTTTTTGTCCTGAATTTCTAATTCTGCATGTTTCCAGAAATCTCGAAGGGTATCGAGATATATGGGTAGGTTACAGGTCAACAAGGTTTTGTACCTTGAGGATGAAAGTGCGTCAATGACGGAGTGGAATGTTGTGCTATCACTTGGTTTTTCAAGTATGCACAAGTAATTATGAGGAGTTTTATGGAAGAGCCATGGCGATTTTAATATGTTTGCGAGAGGAAGAAGATGATGAAGGATTTGAGAGAAATGGATGGTAACTGCTTTGAGAAAAGAATTTTGAATTCGATTCGACAGTGAAAACCCTGTTTGGGGTTTTGATCAGGGTTTTATCTGATGGAAAAGTGAATGCTGACATGGCAGCTGTTACAAAAGATCTGACGGATAAGT
Organism: Helianthus tuberosus; assembly: GCA_030545235.1. NCBI lineage: Eukaryota > Viridiplantae > Streptophyta > Magnoliopsida > Asterales > Asteraceae > Helianthus > Helianthus tuberosus. The sequence continues at coordinate 28,995 of JARYGA010044735.1, forward strand.
ACTGTCCACGTGCCAACCACTGATGAATAATGGAAGACAGTTGTTTAGGAAACCACTGACGGATCAAGTATTAGTGGTTTGCAATGGTGAAATGAAGACAGTGGCTGATTTTTAGCTATCAGTGGATAGCCATCAGTGGGTTAAAACACTGATTTTGAACAAAAGTGATTAACATGGAAATGAGGAAACAGTGGTTGACTTTCAGTAGTGGATAATAATCATCAGAACAGATGTTTGAACCAGAAACAGTGGTTATGGCAGACTTTTAAGAATTAATGAAAATTTTTCATTTTTAACTATTTTTAAGGATGGAATTTTGTTTTTTGAAAACATTTTAATGCTTTTATTCATAGAAAAACAGGATTTTTCCTGTTATTCCATGTTCAGCATGCCAAACCTAGAGATCAAGCTTTCAAAGGTGGATGTGTCTAATGCTTTTGTTAGCACATCTACCAGCTGATCTTTAGTTAGAACATGATGCAGAGAAATCAAACCTTTTTTCATAGCAATCCCTCACAAGGTGATGTCTGATGGTGAATGATGGTGAATCAATAAGATATTGAATCTTTGATGATATATTTCAACTACTTGACTGTCCTGCATAAAAGAAGTCTTTTGAGCAAATATACCAAAATTCAACAACATATTTTGAAGTTACAAACAGTTGGACTTTTCAGCAACAACAGCAGCATCATAACATTCTTCAATCAGTGATAGTTGAAACATATGCTTGCTTGTGTATAATAAATCTTGACAAACATGCTCCTAGCATATGCTATGTTCTTTAAGGACCAACTTTTTGCCAAAATAGATTCTCATCTTTTGGCTGTGGCACAACATATTCAATCTTGTTGTCACTGAACTGCTGAAGCTCCTCTTTCATGACAGATACCCAACTTTCTGTCATTTAGTGCACCATGGTACAGACTTGTTGATGAAATAGTAGAATGCCAGCAAGAAGACAAATGTTTTAGTGATGACTTTTTGAAGGAAACCCTTTTCATTGATGTTGTCAAGTGTTTGGTTAAATGGATAAGTTGCAAAAGGATTGATGTTTTAAAAGGTGAAGCTGCAGATGTGAATCATCTGAGCTAACATCTGTTGGTGACTTTAATGATCTAACATCTGTTTGAAATGAAAGTGAAAAAGATTTTAAAGATGGGTTTGGCACACTGATGATCTTTATCCATTTTTTATATATATTTATCAACAGTGGTTAGGGGTGAAGTAGAGGTTTAGAAGGCTATTTTGGTCAAACACTGTTTGTACATCAGTGGATGAGCTTTAACAGCTGTTTTGTACATCTGCTGCTCTGATGAAGGAAATGATTTTGACTTGTGAAATCACAATCTCATATCCAACATCTGTTGAAGGTGATTGTGAGTTACCTGCAGAACCAAATACTTGACAAACACATTTTAAATGCAAGTTTATCAGAATTAATCATAACAGCAGGGTTTACAGGGATTTTTAATGCAGAGAATTCACAGGTTTTTGCATTCAAGGTTTTATCACACATCTACTTCATGTTTTAAACATTCTATAGATTTTGACAGTGGTTCAGTATCCCAGATGACTATCATATTTTACTTTGGCCACACATTTTGTGTCTTAATCCATTAAGAATTTAGAATAAAACATGTGCAGCCAAATATTTGAAGTTTGTTAACAATCGTCCTTTATTACTGATTTAGACTAAGTTTATGAATGAAATGATCCAGACCCTTAACACCAACTCTTCTTGACCCATTATCAAAGAATATATTACCCTAAGCAAAAACAAGAAGGGTTTTACATCCTGACAGGTATTTGAATTTTTACCATCTAAAACAAGTAAAAATGCAAAATATATCATTCTTTAAGAAAAATGAAGAATAATATATCCTGTTTTATTAAGAAAAATCTTTACAAGAAAAATTAGTAAAGATTTCCTGAAAACAACATTAATTAGATCTGGTGCATTTTCTAAAGTCACTGTAACTTTTAATTAGGTCAGAATCACTTCATTCACAACTTTAGGAGGATGGTCAGTGGTTTGAAATAAATTTCATAACCACTGTTTGATACTATTACCTTGTTAAATGATTGTGATAGTGAGGTAGCTTGCTCACAATGGTTTTAAAGGTTCTTTCTGAACCTTATTACCATGTGAAGGATTTCTGAAAATTTGGCCTAATCCTCTTTATTAATAATCAAACTGTTGATACTTTTGTTACCTGAACTCCCTGATACAGTGATTGTACATGGTTGATGAATGACAAATGTTTGACCAAGGATGTATGTTTATTTTTTGTTTTTCCTTTTGTAGGACCCACCTGTGGACTCTTAAGTGTTTTAGATTTATACTCTTTTCTTTTGATTTCAAAAGTTTTGAGATAAACACACTTTTGAGTTTTTTGTAATTTTTCTTCATTCCCTTTTTACTCTTTCCATAGAAAAGTATTGGAACTTTTGCTGGAAGGTTTTCAAGGAAATAATACTCAATCCAAAATCATTTTCAGCAATGTTTTGAGAGATTTGGACATTTTTGCTAATGTTTATGCCAAACTTCACATTACTCATGATCTGGTTTTCTAAACACCAAATGTATAACCTTTATAGGATTTCACCCTTTTTCTCATAAGAGATTCGGGTTAATTTTCACACTCTTTACAACACTGATATTTTACTATCATAGTTTTGAGTTGATCCAAGGTTATATCTGATGCATATTTTTGAGACAACTGATTTTTCATTTTAATTTTAAACAATTTTGTTTTTAACTTTTGAAGGTTTTCAAAATTGTTGTTCACATATAAGATTTTGTTCCTAAGGTTTTGTTCATCTATCATATGTTACCAAAGGCATGGATGCCAATTTTCTGAACATGGGTCTTTAATGACATGAGATAAACCCTTAGCAGCAGTAAATCATGGAACCAATCATAGTTTTCACCACGAACACTCATAGATCTCTATGAAAGGCTATATCCAATCCAAGATTATCAAATTTTACCAATTTTAACAATCATCGGTAGTTTTATATCAGATTATCAGTGTTACGTGAATCCTATATGATAGATGACATCTTGGTTGTTTTACAAAAGTTTTTCGAATAACCAACTTTAAACGTGGTTATCCTTTACTTTTGTTTTTCAACAAATACGACCAACCTTAGTATCAATAAATTTTGAGCTAAACTGTTATGTCAAATTGATTGTTAGATCAAATTTGACTGTCCAAGCTCTGATACAAATTGTTAGGATCTGAGTTTCTTATGATTGTGTTTGTTTGAGATTAATGAAGATGAATGATAAACAATTGCAGCAGAAACTAAATGAAACAAACTTTACAACACAATCAGAGAGAAATAGCTTCCAGTAAACATATGCTTTTCATTAAGTCGAATGATTACAAAACATAATGATTACAATGCATGCTTACATACTAAAAACTCCCCCTCAGCATGAGCTCAATGGTTGATCGTACAAGATGACTGGATTGAAGGAGAAAACTCCTTAAATAGAATAGTACAAACTGTTCTATTTATAGTACAGATCAAACCACTGAAGCATCTTAGCTGACGTCACCATGAAAGTGACATCTAACAGCCTAACAACCTCTAAGGACTGTTACATACAACCACTGACTATCAAACAATTGATTACATAGACATTGTTTCTATAAACTACTGTTTCACTTTCCACTGATGTAGTCTAAGCACTGATGTTGAGCATCAGTGCTTTCTTCTAAGGTGATCAGTCCTTGAATGAGCAGCACTTTGGTCTTCAACAGTACTTAGGAGACATCAGTAGATAGAGCTTCAATCCTTTAATCTTCATCAGTGCTTGGCCTATCAGTGGTTGAGATGATCAGTGTTTGGAGACTATCAGTTGTTAGAGCCACTGTCAAGGGGAAAGTCTTGGCATAAGCACTGCTTATTGTGAATCCACTGATCTGGTCCAGTTTTGGCTTTTATCATCTGTTCCTCTGGTATGGTTCAATCCTAAAAATCTCCCCCTGGAACAGATGATGCCAAAACTCTTCAGTATTCTTGGATCTTTATTGCCTCATCAATAATTCCCTGACTTGTCCTTTGAATTGTAATTCAAAGTCCAAGGAATCTGTATCATCCTCATCCCTGCATAGTGTAAGTTCAAGGAGATCCTATAGATCTTCAACACCCAGGCCAAGTGATTTTTCCCTTGATATGTAATTCACTTCACCATTGGACTTGAGCAGAGTCAATACGTGGGTCTTTCGATCAGACATCCATGTTAGTCTCTTTGAGTCCAGTGGGTTTCTTAGGAGAGTCTTTATTTTAGATGAGTTTGGGGATGGAGGCCTGTTTAGAACATTTTTGGCTATATCTTGAAGTTTTTCTGTATTTTCATCTTCTAGTGCCATTGTCTTGATAGCCTCTTTGAAATACACAACTTCTTGTTCCTTTTCTTCTGCATCAGTCAGCTTTTGTCTCTTTCTTTGGTTTATCACAATGGCAGTGGTATCTGATGATGTGAACAGTGGTTCAGAAGTGTGAGCCTGCTTCTTTCATTTTTCAATGGTTTTGTAATCAGGCTTCTTTGGAAGGCTAGGATCTGTTTCTCTTTTTTTTCTCAGCCTTTCATAAGCTTCATCAGTGTATTGCCTTGTCCATTTTGATATGGCTTTGGCAGTTCCAACCTTTGCATCAACCAACTCCTACTTTTTTCTTTTATACTCCAATGTAAGATCATCAATTTTGTTTTTGTATTTGCTCCAATTTGGTGCTGACTTTTTCATTCCTGGATCTCTCTTTATTCTTTCAATTCTATTCAGTTCTGTTTTGAGAGCAACCAGAGGCCAGTCTTGGAATTGTTCAGCTGTGGCAGGGTAGAATTTTTCACTCACAATTAGCTTGATGAGGTCTTCTTTCAGATCTACCTGTAAATCAGCTTCTGGAGGCAAGTTGGACATTTCTTTGCTCAAGTCTATTGCATAGTCTTCTAGTAGTTTAACCTTAGTGAGTAAAAACTGCATATAACTTGAGGTTTCATTATCACTTTCCCCTTTGCATTCAAGTTTAGCTCTTAAGTCTGCTTGCCTGACTTTGAGTTTTAGATATTCATCCATGTTTTCCGGATCTCTATAACCAATCAGAGAAGGGAATTTCCTTTTTGAAGGATCATTCACTGTATAAAACTGCCTCATTTCATTCTTTACAGCATGCAGTTCTAGTGGATC
>JARYGA010044736.1:0-40075 GCA_030545235.1 Helianthus tuberosus
GGATCCATAGGCGGATCAAAGTTAAAAGAAACGTTATTCAACAGATTTATAACATCTAAGCTTGCAAGACTCTTTACTGATGCTAGGAGTAGCCAGCCTATTCCGTTTAGTACCTGCACTTAGCCTTTTTGGAAAATACGTCAGTTTACACTGGTAAATACAATTAACCGACTCATTTTGAAAATGTTTAAGAAAATTGAGTTGAATGCACAAGGCACAAAATAATCTTTCATAACTTGGGATAATTATTTATATATAAACCTGTAAAAGAATTACATGTTCGTTATACGTTCAGTAGCCCGAGCTGAATACCGAGTTAAAGATTAATAGACACACCACATGATATAATCCCGCGACGAGTTATTCTCGAACCATCGGTTATACCTTTTTATATATATATGCACTGGCAGGTGTATGCCTACAACCCGTGCTTAGGTCGTGGCCATTTCAATGAATGATGCCAAGGATATCCGGGACATGGTCATTAACCCCCCAAAGGCTTTAAGCAAACATAACAGTTTAAACGGGTCATCTTAATAAATTAACCTTTATATGATTAAAAATTCAATGCCCGACCAAGCGGTATTTTATATACCGTACCCCAAGCCAGTATAAGGGAAAATAAGTTAAAAGTATTTACCTGAGCAAGTATATATCACAATCAGCGAGTGCAAGTATCTTTTACTGGTCTCCTAATCTAGAACGAAGGTTTTTAATAACCTATTAGATTCCTAACGGGTCTTAATTAAGCCTAAACTTAGACCGGTTAGTTTTAAAAGAAGATATACGGTTCAAAACGCACGATTTAGCGAAGACCGGAATAGAATGTGATTTAGACCCGACAAGTTTGAAGACTTGTATAATATGGGTAAACTAAACACATTCTGGATTTTAATATAAAAATGATAAGGTTTGACCCGTTTTGGTTAATTTATGCAAACTAGTTATATAAACCGTATCGAACGCGAAAAATGCATAACGGGTAAACAAATGAGTCATGAACAGGTTTCCTAAGTTAATATGCCCTAAATATGTTGTGATATCAGTAGGATGGATACCTTCCATTATGCCCAAAATGGATTTAAACTCAAATTATGCCTCGTAGGGGTATTTTGGTCATTTTAAAGCTTATAAAAAAGTTTAAATATTAATCTGAGTTTCAGGTCTGATATAATTAGTAAAAATATTTATTTTTATAAGTCATAACAGTAGGGTATTGCATATATGTGAAATTTAGCTTTTATAACCAAACTATGCACCGTAGGGGCATTTTGGTAATTTCACATAAGCTTTAAAGGTCAAAATTAGAATTCTGAGTTCAAAACTTTTGCTTACTGTTTAATTATAAAAATTTACTTAAAACATCAGTATGTATTAAGTTTTATATGCCGAAATTAGTTTTAACCCATACCATGCGCTTAAAACGCCTAAAAGCCGGTTTTAAGCTATTTTCGGGTTTAAATAGGAAATCTAAGTTTTTTGATCAGTTTATAAAGTTCAAACTGTTTTATTTATTATATAAAATCAGTAGCAAAAAGTTTGGTGTCAAAATATTATGTAAAACTCATTTTATTCAATAAAAGGGTATAACCGACAATTACCGATTTATAGTAAGAACCCTATGTTATGCTCAGCTTAAAAAAAAAAATCTTCAAAAATCCCAAAATATTATATTACATCAGTGGGTAAAAAGTTTGGTGTCAAAATTTGGGTTTAGATAGGCTTTATGTTAATTACGCCGTTTAATTAATAAAAAGCTTCTTAATTACGATATTGAGCATAACTCCTAATCTAGACCTCAAACTGATGTCAAATTTTTAGGACAAGTTTATAAATCAGTAACAAAGGTTTTTGTCCTCTCACATTTTCAAAAATCTCGTTTTAAGGTCAAAAGGGCATAATGGTCAACATTTAGGCATATAACGGAAACATGCAAATGAATTGGATAACTAAGGAACCAAGTTGTATAACCTCAGAGGGTTACACTAACCTATAATATGGTCCTAATAGAGCTCTAAGGCATTTCTAAAACATGCTACATTGGGTCAGAACTGAAAGTCAAATAAAAAATCTACTTTTGCGACTTTCGGTTCCGAACCGAGCCTAAACTGAAAATTGTCGGGTTGAACATGTTTAGACATGTTCTTACATTAATTACCAAGTTATACAAGTGATAAAATAGGTTTCATGGCTTCTACATTGCTAATTATGCGTTTATTTGAAAATTAGCTTTCTGTTGACTTTTTATAATTAAGTTTGACCCGGCAATTGACCTAGTTAGAGTGGGAATCAGATGGTGCCCTTTTAAGGGTTTATTACCCACATAATTACCAACTCATAGATACTTTCAATTCGAGAATTGACTGGACCATTAGTGATTAATCACTAAGTCAAACCTTAATTACGACGGGTTTGACTTTAGGCCATTAAACTAATAAAACACAAATTAAAGAAGTCAAGGAAGCTTACTGAAGTACTAAGCACGACTAATGACCCTTAGGAAATGATCTTGAGCTCCAGGAGACTCCAGAAAATAAGTTGGAATGATTTTCAAATGAATGTCAAAATGTTGCAACAAGTGTTCTTCTTATATAGTGCATTTGATGCAACAAGATCATCCCAAATGTCCCTATTGTTGCTACCAGATGATCACAGCTGCCCCTATTGCATGAAATCCCATTTGCACAGCCCCTGGTATCAGTTTTCATGCATATAAGTCGGTGTAACAGGCCATAACAGGCATATGTCCAAGAATTGGGAGCTGGCAGGTTTTAGGCGGCCAGCGTAAGCTCTAAGAGGAGTCTTACGCGGACGGTATGAAGCCCAGATCCGGTCAACAGTTTGGCAGCTTTGCACTTTTGGTCCCTGGTCCCTTCTAATAGTTGTTTTAACTTTATTTATTGCACTTTTGACCCTCTAACTTGACTTTTATGGACTCTAAGTCATAAACCAACTTTGTTAAGTCCCCGGTTATTTATATAATCACCGAAAAGTCCTGAATTTCAACGTTGACGCTTTTAACCCCTCACTTACGAATGTTAGCGTATCTTTCTCATACAATATCGAAACCTTGTGAATTTTTATCACTTATTCTAGTGATCATAATTAATCGTTACAAAGCTTCGGGTTCATTAGAAGGTCACTCAGAGGTATAAATTAAACATGTTGACACTTTTAACCCTTGCGGTTTGTAAACTTTCGCTTTCTTCCACAAACGGCTTCATATGATTCTTAATTCATTCGTTTAAGGGTATAAACATCGTGTAGGGTTGTTGAAAGGTATAATTATCCAATGCTGACACCTTGAATCTTTTTACACACATACTTTCTTTGTTTGTCAACTTTAGTCCCTCATATTCAATCCATTACACGTTTAAAGCTCATGACACGTGTCTTCATTATATTGGACATGAATTTACGAGGTGTTACATCCTCACCCCCTTAAAAGAAATCTCGACCTCGAGATTTACTGAAATAAGTGAGGGTACTTCTCTTTCATTGTGGACTCTACCTCCCACGTGTACTCGGGACCTCTACGGGCATCCCATTTAACCTTTACAATCGGTACCTGCTTCCTTCAAAGCTTCTTAACCTGTCGATCCTCGATCGACAAAGGTTTTTCAACAAATTTCAGGCTCTCATCTATGTGCACATCCGTATGTGGTATGACTAGTGATTCATCAGCTAGACATTTCTTCAGACTGCAGATGTGGAATACATTATGAATACCACTGAGCTCTTCAGGCAGGTTTAACTTATAAGCCACTGTTCCGACAAATTCGATGATCTCGAATGGTCCTATGTATCTTGGGCTTAACTTGCCTTTCTTACCAAATCGCATTACCCCTTTCCAGGGTGATACTTTCAGTAACACTTTGTCACCAACCTCAAACTTTAGAGGTTTACGCCTTTTATCTGCGTAGCTTTTCTGCCTATCCCTGGCAGCTTTGAGATGATCTCATATCTGTACAATCTTATCTGTCATCTCCAGGACTATATCAGGTCCTGTCAGTTGGACATCTCCAACTTCTGCCCAACAAACGGGCGTTCTGCACTTTCTTCCATACAAAGCTTCAAAAGGTGCAACTTGAATACTGGAATGATAACTATTATTGTATGAAAATTCGATTAATGGAAGATGATCATCCCAACTTCCACCTAGATCAATAAGACAAGCTCTTAACATATCCTCCAGCGTTTGAATTGTGCGCTCGCTTTGGGCATCCGTCTGAGGATGATATGCAGTGCTGAAGTTTAATCGAGTACCTAACGATTGCTGAAAACTTTTCCAAAAGTGCAATGTGTATCTTGTATCTCTATCAGAGATAATAGACACTAGTACCCCGTGGAGAGATACAATCTCATCCACGTACAGCTGAGCTAACTTATCTGAGCTGTGTGTTTCCTTAATAGGTAAGAAGTGGCCTGACTTAGTCAATCTATCCACTATAACCCAAATAGTGTCATTTCCTCACTTTGTCTTTGGTAACCTAGTAATGAAATCCATAGTTACCATTTCCCACTTCCAGGTGGGAAGTTCAGGCTGTTGCAGCAAACCTGACGGCTTCTGGTGTTCAGCTTTAACTTGCGCGCACGTCAAACATTTGGCTACATAAGTAGCTATAAACTTCTTCAAGTCTATCCACCAATAATTTGCCTTCAAATCCTGGTACATCTTGTCACTTCCAGGATGAACGAAATACTTAGAACTCTGGGCTTCTTGTAGGATAACATCCCGTATTCCTCCATAGATTGGAACCCATATTCGTCCATTTAATCTTAGGATTTCATCCTTGCCATAAGATAACTGCTCAGCAGTTACTCCCAACTTTTCATTAGGATAGTTAGCTTCTAATACAGCTTCCTTTTGAGCGGCTAACAATCTTTCATTCAAAATGTTCTTTAATTCAATGCTCTTAACATTGATTCTTATGGGCTTAACTCTTTCCTTTCTGCTCAAAGCATCGGCGACCACATTCGCCTTACCTGGATGGTATCGGATTTCACAATCATAATCATTCAGTGTCCCCATCCATCGTCGCTGCCTCATGTTCAGATCCTTCTGGTTGAACAACTGTTGAAGGCTTTTATGATCAGAATAGATCACACAATTGGTACCATATAGATAATGCCTCCAAAGTTTTAGACAAACACAACGACACCCAACTCCAAGTCATGGGTGGTATAATTATTTTCGTGCACTTTTAGTTGCCGGGAAGCATATGCAATAACTTTACCTTTCTGCATTAGCACACATCCCATGCCAGTGTGCAATGCGTCACAGTAACCCACAAATTCTTCAATCCCTTCAGGCAATGTCAACACAGGAGCATTGCTTAACTTCTGTTTAAGAATATCTAAGGATTCTTGTTGCTTAGGACCCCAATCAAACTTAATATTCTTCCTAGTCAACGAAGTTAGGGGTACAGCAATCCTTGAGAAATTTTCAATAAAACGCCTGTAGTATCCTGCCAGACCTAAGAAGCTGCGAATCTCTGTGGGCTTCTTCGGCTCTTGCCAATTCATGATAGCTTCAATCTTAGCGGGATCCACCTGGATACCATGCTCACTAACCATATGTCCAAGGAATTGTACTTCCTGAAGCCAAAATTCACACTTTGAAAACTTGGCGTAAAGCTTTTCTTGTTGAAGAAGTTTAAGAATACAACGAAGATGCTTCTCATGATCAGCCTGATTTTTCGAATAAATAAGAATGTCATCAATGAAGACAATGACAAACTTATCTAAGCAGGGTTTGCAAACGCGATTCATGAGGTCCATGAATGTTGCTGGTGCATTAGTGAGCCCAAAAGGCATCACCAAGAACTCGTAGTGACCATAACGAGTCCTAAATGCAGTCTTGTGCACATCTTCATCCCTAACCTTCAGCTGATGGTATCCAGATCTCAAATCTATCTTGGAAAAGTAACTTGCCCCTTGCAGTTGATCGAACAGATCGTCGATCCTGGGCAATGGATATATGTTCTTTATTGTGACCTTGTTTAGCTCTCGATAATCAATGCATAAACGCATTGATCCATCCTTTTTCTTCACAAACAGGATCGGTGCTCCCCAAGGAGATGAGCTAGGCCTGATAAATCCTTTTGCCAATAAATCATCCAGTTGGGTTCTTAACTCTGTCATCTCAGTTGGGGCTAATCGGTAACGTGCTCTTGCAACAAGTGTTGCTCCAGGTATGATGTCAATTCTAAACTCCACTTGCCTATCTGGGGGTAAACCAGGTAGTTCTTCAGGAAATACATCAGGGTATTCAGAAATGATAGGGATGTCTTCAATCTTGGGCTTTGGATCATCAATAGTCACTTATGCCATATAAATGACACAACCCTTCTTCATACACCTTGATGCCTTAAGCACAGACACTTGCTTAGGCAACCCATACTGAGTATCTCCTTGTATGGTAAGTGGCTCACCATACGGAGTCTTGATCACCACTTATTTCTTGTCACAAACAATCTGGGCTTGGTTATGAGATAACCAATCCATGCCTATCACTATGTCGAAACCAGCTAATTTCAAAGGAAGTAAGGATAACGGAAAGGAGTGGTTCCTAATGGATATAAAACATCCATCTAGCACAGTTGAGGCAGTTTCTAAGGTACCATCGGCCAACTCTACTTCATATTTCACGCTTAGGGTTTTAACAGGTAAATTCAACAACTTACAAAACTTATCATCTACAAATGACTTATCCGCACCCGAATCAAATAACACCCTTGCATAAACATCATTTATAAGGAAGGTACCTGTTATCACATTATCATCCTGAACGGCTTCTCGTGCATCCATTCGAAAGACCCTTGCATTAGTCTTTTTTACTTCTTCAGGCTTTTTGGCATACTTAGGGCAATTGGTCTTGATGTGCCCTTTCTCATTACAGTTATAGCACGTTGCATCTTTTATCTTCTTGCACTCTATCGTCTTGTGCTCATTTGACTTACAAATCCCACAAGCTCTTGGCTGTGATTGGGATTTTGATTCGTATTTGCACCTCCCCAAATGGCGCTTCTTACAGATTTTGCATTTGGGCTTCTCGCCCGACTGTTGGTCATCTTTCTTGAACACTGAACTCTTCCTGTAGTCAGAGTTCCCTTTGTGCTTCTTGTCTGAACGGTGTGAGCTTTCATCCTCACGTTTTCTCTTCACTATATCAGAATTTCTCAGCGATCTCTGCCTGACCGCATCAAGGGTAAGCGATAGTGCCAGATCGGCTACAGATCTAAAGGTAGTCGGTCGAGATGCTTTCACACTGGCTTTGATCTCTGGGGCTAAACCCCCAATGAAACGGGCTATCCGCTTTGGTTCCGGCGTCACTAAGTAAGGAACCAATCGTGACATAGTATTAAAACTCGTAAGATAAGCCTGACAGTCCAAATTCTTCATAACCAATGTCAGGAATTCGGTCTCGATCTTCTCAACCTCATGTTGAGGGAAGTAATTTTCTTTGATGAGAGTAACGAACTGCTCCCAAGACATGCCATACAAATGGACTTTTCCAATAGCTTGGATCAGAGACCTCCACCAAGCTAGCGCTTCTCCTTTAAATGACTGAGATACAAACTTCAAAACGTCCCTATCAGCTCAACCACTGATATCAACCACAGTGTCCATTTCATCGAGCCAAGTCATACAATCGATGGCTCCTTTCTCCCTTGTGAAGTCTCTAGGCTTGCAGGAGACGAAATACTTATATGTACAGGACCTTTCACGTGGTTCTTGTTTGAGCTCAATCTTCTTCGACGGAACACTATGCTGATTTGAGGAGTGATGATCGTCATCCCTCCTTGATCCATTATGTTTATGAGGTGGCTTACTATGAGCCTCAGAGTGAGTCTTAGGTTTAGAATGGGGTACATGTGAGGTCTTGCTTGGAGTACCACTTGACTCATTAAACTGCCTATCTATGGCCTTGGTAACAGCATTATCAATCAATGCTTGAAGTTCCGCACCAGTTACGTTGATCCTAGTAGTATCATGATTTTCCCTTGGATGACTGTTGACTTCTTCAGACTCTGCCATGTAGCTTGATCGCTACATAAAATGATGACAATGATTTCTTAGAGGTTTATAATAGATTTGTCATCTTATTAACTTATTAACCATGGTATTAAAGAACCATATTGGTTAATTTGTTAAGTATTTCATTCAAGGTTTTTTTTATTAATAACCCTTAGTTATAATTAAATATAAGAATGGCACAAAAGGCCAAGTCACATGGACGCATTCAAATTTTAAGTCAAGATCTTATAGGATCGAGGTACTAAGGCTTGAATCATAGTTCATTACCCATTCTTGACAGGGAGTTATAGGCTACAACTGTCTTTTGTCTTATATGACAATGATTATGGCCCGTAGGCATTACATCACAATTGGATGTTTAAATAATAAAGAAGGAATTAGAATAATCCAATATAAGGATGACACGTGTGATTTTACGAATCACATTAGCCAGGAATGTTAACATGTTTTCAGATGTTAACAAGGATTTGAATCTTTTTAAACAGGTTTTACCATCATGGCCGGGTCTTAAAATGACATGCATGCTAGGTTATATCCTTTAAGATTCTTATTTAATATTTAAAGGCAGATCTTATAAAAGGAATGACATATTTTGGATTTATTTATTTATTTCATACATATTACATTTATGCATTTAATGACAAAATAAAATTTAAATGATAACATGCCACTAAAAAATAAAAAGAGTACATATTGCCCTAAACGGGACTTAACAGAAATAACCTGCCCACGCAGGGGCTAAACAGAAATGGCATGCCCACGCAGGGGCTAAACTGGAAATACAAGTCCTCGCAGGGACTGAATACAGAAATAGATGTCCACGCAGGGACTTGATTGAACATTAAAGAAATACAAATAAATAAATAAAGGATTTAATGATCCTTTTTGCTCTTCCCCTTGATTAAGCTGGCCAAACCTTTAAGAAATCCCTGGTTGTTTCTACGCTCCTCCCGAACCTCCCGTTCCACCTTGCTCAACCTTTGTAGAATCTCCTGCTGCTACGGTGGCGATAACACTGGCGGCTGCGAAGGTTGCTGATGCTGCAGAGGTTGAGGAGGTGGCGGGTATTGATACCCATAGGGTGGATACCCAGCCTGATATGGGACTCCAAAGGGCCCCTCAGGATGAAGAGCATTGTAGTTTGCTGCCGCAAGGTATGGGTCAACTTCGGCGTAGTTGTAGTTAGTATGGGCTGGCTGCTCGAAAGGGTTATACGCCGCTACACCGGCGTATGTAGGGATTGGGTTATCATGACCCACCAGTGGCGGTGCGACTGGCGCAGACTCCACCTCAGAAACAGGGTTCGAAGGCCCACCCATTTGTGGGTCTTCGTATAGTGGCGGGTAATGACTGCCACTTGAATACTGAGGGGTGCTGATACAGACTCCCCCTTGCATGGACATCTGTGCGGTTGATCTCCTACGCCTCGGTGGCTCCGGAGGCGGTTGCTGCACTGGTGGCGGTGGAGTAACCGCTACAAAACGCGAATCCTCCGAGGGATCCGGCTGCTGCTGTGATGAGTGGTAACTGGGAGTAAACACCCAGTCGTATTGGGTAAATCTTGCCTGATAACTGTCTGGACCATGATAAGGTGATCCATGATATGACGACCCATCCGAAAGCTCGATGGGGTGAGTAGGTGTTCCGGTTGGCGGCTGGTCAGGTTCCGGATCCTCTTCCATGTCCATGGAGAAATGGTCCTCCGGTCCTAACGTGTTATAACCCATTGGTTTATCAATTTGGTTTGCCGGGTTGAACCGGCTTTGAAAGTAGGGTGTTGGGTCGTTAAAGGAATAGTGTGAGTTGGGGCTTTGAAGGGGTATAAAAGAGTGATGTGTGTTGTGGGGCTCGTTCTCCGATTGAGGCCCGTAAGAGTTGAGGTAGGAAGTTGAGGAACTCAGCGAGACTGAACGCCTCGCGGGTTTTAAATGGGTCCTCCAGTCTTCTTGAGGACTTTTGCTTAAAGTGTATGATAGAGTTCGCCGGTGTGAAGGCCCGACCTTGTGATCGTTGGGGGCGATGAATGGCCCCTTGCCTCTACCTCTTCCTCGGATTCTTGGCGGCATTCTTGTAGGCCCTGTAAAAAACAAACAATAGAAACAACAAAAAAAACAATAAAGGACAAAACAAAATAAGTCAGAATTAGTCCTAAGTTCTTTGTCTAGACTCGAAAGTCGAGGAATGTGCAAACTGTGTCATTGAGATTAAACACAAAAGGCTATTGTTTAATTCATTCAACGTTGGCTCTGATACCAACCTGTCACACCCTGGTATTTCCGCGTATTACCGGTGGGCCCGGTGGGGAGTATAGTGACGTAGTTGATATCATCATAGACAATTTATCACAGTTTATATACACAGCGGAAGTCGAAAGATAAAATCATTACAAACCGGATAAAAGTAATATCATTTACTACAAAACGGTTGTAAAGGATCCACAGGCGGATCAAAGTTAAAAGAAACGTTGTTCAGAGATTTATAACATCTAAGCTTGCAAGACTCTTTACTGATGCTAGGAGTAGCCAGCCTATTCCGTTTAGTACCTGCACTTAGCCTTTTTGGAAAATACGTCAGTTTACACTGGTAAATACAATTAACCGACTCATTTTGAAAATGTTTAAGAAAATTGAGTTGAATGCACAAGGCACAAAATAATCTTTTATAACTTGGGATAATTATTTATATATAAACTTGTAAAAGAATTACATGTTCGTTATACGTTCAGTAGCCCGGGCTGAATACCGGATTAAAGATTAATAGACACACCACATGATATAATCCCGCGGCGAGTTATTCTCGAACCGTCGGTTATACCTTTTTATATATATATGCACTGGCAGGTGTATGCCTACACCCCGTGCTTAGGTCATGGCCATTTCAATGAATGATGCCAAGGATATCCGGGACATGGTCATTAACCCCCCAAAGGCTTTAAGCAAACATAACAGTTTAAACGGGTCATCTAAATAAATTAACCTTTATATGATTAAAAATTCAATGCCTGACCAAGCGGTTTTTTATATACCGTACCCCAAGCCCGTATAAGGGAAAATAAGTTAAAAGTATTTACCTGAGCAAGTATGTATCACAATCAGCGAGTGCAAGTATCTTTTACTGGTCTCCTAATCTAGAATGAAGGTTTTTAATAACCTATTAGATTCCTAACGGGTCTTAATTAAGCCTAAACTTAGACCGGTTAGTTTTAAAAGAAGATATACTGTTCAAAACGCACGATTTAGCGAAGACCGGAATAGAATGTGATTTAGACCCGACAAGTTTGAAGACTTGTATAATATGGGTAAACTAAACACATTCTGGATTTTAATATAAAAATGATAAGGTTTGACCCATTTCGGTTAATTTATGCAAACTAGTTATATAAACCGTACCGAACGCGAAAAATGCATAACGGGTAAACAAATGAGTCATGAACAGGTTCCCTAAGTTCATATGCCCTAAATATGTTGTGATATCAGTAGGATACCTTCCATTATGCCCAAAATGGATTTAAACTCAAATTATGACATGTAGGGGTATTTTGGTCATTTTAAAGCTTATAAAAGAGTTTAAATATTAATCTGATTTTCAGGTCTGATATAATCAGTAAAACTATTTATTTTTATAATTCATAACAGTAGGGTATTGCATATATGTGAAATTTAGCTTTTATAACCAAACTATGCACCGTAGGGGCATTTTGGTAATTTCACATAAGCTTTAAAGGTCAAAATTAGAATTCTGAGTTCAAAACTTTTGCTTACTGTTTAATTATAAAAATTTACTTAAAACATCAGTAGGTATTAAGTTTTATATGCCGAAATTAGTTTTAACCCATACTATGCGCTTAAAACGCCTAAAAGCCGGTTTTAAGCGATTTTCGGGTTTAAATAGGAAATCTGAGTTTTTTGATCAGTTTATAAAGTTCAAAATGTTTTATTTATTATATAAAATCAGTAGCAAAAAGTTTGGTGTCAAAATATTATGTAAAACTCATTTTATTCAATAAAAGGCTATAACCGACAATTACCGATTTATAGTAAGAACCCTATGTTATGCTCAGCTTAAAAATAAATAAAAATCTTCAAAATCCCAAAATATTATATTACATCAGTGGGTAAAAAGTTTGGTGTCAAAATTTGGGTTTAGATAGGCTTTATGCTAATTACGCCGTTTAATTAATAAAGAGCTTCTTAATTACGATATTGAGGATAACTCCTAATCTAGACCTCAAACTGATGTCAAATTTTTAGGACAAGTTTATAAATCAGTAACAAAGGTTTTTGTCCTCTCAAATTTTCAAAAATCTCGTTTTAAGGTCAAAAGTGCATAATGGTCAACATTTAGGCATATAACGGAAACATGCAAATGAATCGGATAACTAAGGAACCAAGTTGTATAACCTGAGAGGGTTACACTAACCTATAACCTAGTCCTAATAGAGCTCTAAGGCATTTCTAAAACATGCTACATTGGGTCAGAACTGAAAGTCAAAGCAAAAATCTACTTTTGCGACTTTCGGTTCCGAACCGAGCCTAAACTGATAATTGTCGGGTTGAACATGTTTAGACATGTTCCTACATTAATTACCAAGTTATACAAGTGATAAAACAGGTTTCATGGCTTCTACATTGCTAATTATGCGTTTACTTGAAAATTAGCTTTCTGTTGACTTTTTATAATTAAGTTTGACCCGACAATTGACCTAGTTAGAGTGGGAATCAGAGGGTGCCCTTTTAAGGGTTTATTACCCACATAATTACCAACTCATAGGTACTTTCAATTCGAGAATTAACTGGACCATTAGTGATTAATCACTAAATCAAACCTTAATTATGACGGGTTTGACTTTAGGCCATTAAACTAATAAAACACGAATTAAAGAAGTCAAGGAAGCTTACTGAAGTACTAAGCACAACTAATGGCCCTTAGGAAATGATCTTGAGCTCCAGGAGACTCCAGAAAATAAGTTGGAATGATTTTTAAATGAATGTCAAAATGTTGCAACTAGTGTTCTTCTTATATAGTGCATTTGATGCAACAAGATCATCCCAAATGTCCCTATTGTTGCTACCAGATGATCACAGCTGCCCCTATTGCATGAAATCCCATTTGCACAACCCCTGGTATCAGTTTTCATGCATATAAGTCGGTGTAACAGGCCATAACAGGCATCTGTCCAAGAATTAGGAGCTGGCAGGTTTTAGGCGGCCAGCGTAAGCTCCAAGAGGAGTCTTACACGGCCGGTATGAAGCCCAGATCCGGTCAACAGTTTGGAAGCTTTGCACTTTTGGTCCCTGGTCCCTTCTAATAGTTGTTTTAACTTTATTTATTGCACTTTTGACCCTCTAACTTGAATTTTAAGGACTCTAAGTCATAAACCAACTTTGTTAAGTACTCGGTTATTTATATGATCACCGAAAAGTCCTAAATTTCAACGTTGACGCTTTTAACCCTCACTTACGAATGTTAGCGTATCTTTCTCATACAATATCGAAACGTTGTGAAATTTTTATCACTTATTCTAGTGATCATAATTAATCGTTACAAAGCTTCGGGTTCGTTAGAAGGTTAGTTAGAGATATAAATTAAACATGTTGACACTTTTTACCCTTGAGGTTTGTGAACTTTCGCTTTCTTCCACAAACGGCTTCATATGATTCATAATTCGTTCATTTAAGGGTATAAACATCGTGTAGGGTTGTTGAAAGGTACAATTATCCAATGTTGACACCTTGAATCTTTTTACACACATATTTTCTTTGTTTGTCAACTTTAGTCCCTCATATTCAATCCATTACACGTTTAAAGCTCATGACACGTGTCTTCATTATATTGGACATGAATTTACGAGGTGTTACATCACCCATTGGCTAACTCGTTGTCCAATGGTGATGATTATCAAGTAATGTATACAAAACCCCACATACCGGTTGTAATTGAAGACTACAAAGACTTAATCCCTATAATTATAACTTTGAAAATAAATAGGGTTTTGGAAACAATTTGATAAAAAGAGAATGACTCACATTGCAAATTTAGTTGGACAGAACTTTGCCTACTGATTTTGCCTCGTAACCTAGTTAAATAACAATGCACACGAAACTAGGTTAGCAACTTAATACAACTTTTACGATAAACTCACGAAATCAAAACCCTCACGACGAATGACAAAGTATAGCCCGGATTCGGGCAGCACTTAAACATCTATCGGATCGGTTTCAATCGATCGAACATTGTATCGTAGCAGTGATCGAGTTATTACCCTGTTGTCGCAGCAGAGATTCGTGCTTATGTGTGTTTTTGAACGAAATGGTGTATAACTCAACGTACGTAACGAATTTTAACGTCGAAACAAGACAGTCATGCAAGTGCCAAACCCCTGCATTATATACTGAAATTTGGCCCCTCTCGCGCGGCGCGCCAGGATCACCTGGTCCCTGCGCGTGGCGTGACGGCTACCCTTTTAGGGTAGGGTATCCTCGTGTCCCACATAGCCCAGGTGAGTTAACAGCCAACGAAATTCGTGATTTACATGCAGTTTCAAAGATAATAATCAATTAGGGGATACCCCCCTTGAGTTTTAGGGGGCCCTGATCCTAGTTTCGATTATTTTGAAAAATTATGGGTCATGCCATACTACTTGGGGGGTCTCAATTAGGGTTTCCTAATGGACATTATTAAAATAAGAAATAAAAATTTTGGCAAGAGTTGTTACATTAACCTACTGAAAACTAATGAGAACTAAGATAAAGACTCAGGCGACAAGCAAGTGAAGGTTTAATCAATAAGAATGAACAACCACCCAAGTAGTGAATCCCTAATGACATTCAATGACTTCTAATCTGATAATTTACCAAGTTCTTATTTCGAATTCGATTAACCTCTCGTTAAGGATAGTTACTTATACAACCTTCTAATCTTGAAGCTAATTCTAAGATGATACACTAAAAACATAGGATTCTCTAGACACGAATAAATAGAATAACCACGTGCTAACAAGTGTCCGAAACTCTCAAACAACGCATAGATTAACCTAGAAATTCTAAACCATCTTTCGACTCTTTAAGATTGGATGCACACTTTAATTCAGTTGCTTTTAGTTGATTAATTAACTTATATTATTTCTAATGATAATCTCTACACCGAAACCTGTCACACCCGGATATTTCCACATATTACCGGTGGGCCCGGTGGGGAGTATTGTGACGTAGTTGATATCATCATAGCCAAATAATCACAGTTTAATGCACAGCGGAAGTCTAAAGTAATAATAATACAACCCCATTCGAAAGTATAACAAAATATTACACAACGGTTGTATATGGATCCACAGGCAGATCTTAAAACATAAATATAAACATTGTTCAATAGACTTTAGACGTTTAGAACTTGCAAGATCCCTTATTAACGCCCCGATGTAACACCCACCATGTAACCCGGGTGATTGTGCACAATTGATACACTTACAGCGAAAACAAACTAAACTTTCATTAAAACTTATAATAGTCTGAGTACAACACTTTATTTATTTACAAACTTTTGGCAACTAAGAACTCCTTGATCTTCTAAAACTCCACAACTGTCAAGTGGTTCCTATAGCTTTCCTCATGACTCACCTGAGATAAGTATACTCAAAACGACGTCAGATATATACTGGTGAGCTCATACTATACAATTTTTATAAAGACAGACCACAGTTTACATTATATGCATACGTAATATGGGCATGTGACCACATTATAGTCAGGTTGGGCCTCATTGAACCTTATAGGTCACATTTGACTTGTCACAAACCACCGTACAAGAGACATACTGGTCCTCCAGCTGTGTCCCCCTACAGCCGTCACATAGGTATGAGTGTGTGTCGCTGGACCTTATAAGCACGAAGTGCCTGTGGGTACAACACCTTATTACCCTTCCTAGAGTGACACACCTCATTAAGCATAATAGGATCCCATATACCCCTACTGACACATGCATACTGCAGCATTCTCATTATTACCAGTTATGGACGAGTATACTATCATTGTTTAAAAGACAAGTATGATGACTCACCTGATTAGCAATTGCTTAACTGCCGCTAGTACGACTGGGTTATGTCTCAAGGTCCTGACACAATTACATAATCCTAGGTTAGGTAATGGAACACCTAACTAGTCATTATCATGGTTGGATATTGGTTAGTGCTGCCTTGTTTAAGCATGGGTGATCAGTCCATGCCTAACTAAGGCTAGGCTACCCAATACCCGCCCCTGACAATAACCCTAGTACCTAAAAATAATACTAACACTACTACTACTAATATATTATTACTAATAATAAAACTAATATTAACTACTAAAAATAAATAATAAATAACTAAACATAAACTTAAACGAGAGTATACCTCAAAACTATCTGCAGCACGTTGATGTAGAGTTTCCCTACTCCTGCTCCTACTCGTGCTCCAAAAACGACTACTAACAACACCCAACGGGGTATCGTATACTCGGGATTCTCAATACTAGAGCGTTCCCGTTAAAATTTTGGTGTATCTAAAATCCTACAATTTAACTCCTATATATATGTGAAGCAAGCACCTCAATGGCTTTCTGTGGGACAATTGACATGCTAGCTAGCTAGCTTGACGTGCTAGCTAGCTAGCTTAGTTATATTATTTCAGCTGCTTCATTCGTTTTTCTTGTATAACTTTTAAAATATGACGTTTTATAAAACGACGAATATGTCATTAGAACGAGCACATTTTTATCTACGTTTTAACCTAAGTTTCATTAAAAACGGAGTAAGGTCAAAAATAATATATTTAATTATTAATATTAAACGGTCTCCTATACTAGCTAAGGCTTGTCAAGATATTTCACCTTTCACACCATCATCTTACTCGTTTAACAATATATGAAATATAAATTACATATTTCATACGTTTATAAATAGTATATTAAGGTTCGGGGTATTACACCCGAGCTCCCAGCCAATTACGTACAGTACCTGTCACTTAATCTTTTTGGAAAATACGTCAGTTTACACTGGTAAATACAATTAACTTACTCTTTTGAAAATGTTTTAAGAAAATTGATTTAAATGCACAAGGCACAAATATTCTTTTATAACTTGGGACAATTATATTAATAACAATCCTGTATCAGATTTGCATGTTTGTCCAACATTTAGGGCTGGTATAAAAGCCGAACAAGATTAATCGACACACCAAAAATATAAACTCACAAGAAGTTTCCTCACGAGTGAGTATATCTTTTACATACGCAACAGACAGGTGTATGCCTACACTCCGTGCTTAAGTTGTGGCCATTTACGCTTTTTAAATGAGTCAAGGATATCCAGGACACGGTCATTAACCCCCAATGTTATTTGTTATCAAGCAATACTGATTAAAACAGGATTATGCAATTTAATCATCTCCGATTAAAAGGTTTCTACACCCGACCAAGCGGTAATAATTTACCGTATCCCAAGCCCGTATAAGGGAAAATAAGTTGAAAGTATTTACCTGAGCTAAAAGTAATTTATCCTCAGCCGTATTATCTAATCAGCAAGTGCAAGTACTTCTACTGGGGCTCTCAATCTGGAACGAAGGTTTTATTAACCTATAAGATTCCTAACGGGTCTTATTTAAGTTGTAACTTAGACCAGTTAGTTTTAAAGAGAGGTTTACGGTACGAAACGCAAGATTAAGCGAAGACCGGATTAGAATGTGATTTAGACCTGACAAGTATGAAGACTTGTATAAAATAGGTAAACTAAATACATTATGGATTTTGAAGTAAAAATGATAAGGTTTGACCCGTTTCGGTTAATTTATGCAAACTAGTTACATAAACCGTACCGAACGCAAATATGCATAACGGGTAACCAAATGAGTCATGTACAGGTTCCACAAGTTAATATGCTTTAAATATGATATTATATCAGTAGGATATCTTCCATTATGCCTAAAACGAATTTAAAACGAATTTAAGCCCCGAAAGGGTATTTTGGTCATTTTAAATTTTATAAAAGAGGTTAAATAGAAATCTGAGGTTCTGGTCTAAAATAATTAGTAAAAATATTTATTTTAACAAGTTACATCATTAAGATATCATACATATGTGAATTTTATCATTTATGGCCAAACTATGCATCGTAGGGGCATTTTGGTCATTTCACATATGCTTTAAAAGTCAAATTTGAAAATCTGAGTTCAAGACTTAAACTTACTGTTAAAGTATAGAAATTTATCCATAACATCAGTAGGTAACAAGCTTTAGGTGCCAAATATGGTTTTAAACCATACTATGCGCCTAAATCGCATAAAAGTCGGTATTTGATGATATTCGGGTTGATTAAGGAAATCTGAGATTTTGATTAGCCTCTACTGTTTAAAATAATTTATTTAATGTATAAAATCAGTAGAAAAAGGTTTGATATGTAAAGGATGTGTAAAACTCATTTTACTAGCAAAAAGGGCATTATCGTCAATTACCGAATCTATGCAAGAACCCCATGTTATGATCAGTTTAAAATTCAACAAAAAATTCCAAAAATCCCTAAACATTATATCTTAATAGTAAGTGGTAAGTTTGGTGTCAAAAGTTGAGTTTAAATATGATTTATGCCAAAAATGCCATTAAATTAACAAAAAGCTTTTGTTTTACGATATTGTGCATAACTTCTATTTTAGACCAGATTCGGAGGTCAAATTTTTAGGACATACTAATATATCAATAATAAAGGTTTTTGTCCTCTCACATTTTTAAAAATCTCGTTTTAATATCAAAAGGGCATAATGGTCAACTTTTAAGCATTTAACGGAAACATGCAATGAACTAGGATTTCTATGGAACCAAGTTGTATAACCTCAGAGAGTTATACTAACTTATAATATGGTCCTAAAGGAACCCTAAGGAATATCTAAACTAAGCTAAATCGGGTCAGAACTGAAAGTCAAAGAAAAAGTCTACTTTTGCAACTTTCGGTTGCGAACCGAGCCTAAACTCAGAATTGTCGGGTTGAACATGCCTAGACATGTTCTTATATTATTTACCAAGTTATTTAAGTGTTAAAACATGTTCCATAATTTCAGCATTATTAGTTATGAATTATTTTGCAAAAACTGACTCGTTTGACTTTTTATTAATAAGTTTGACCCAAAAATTGACTGAGATAACGTGATAATTAGAAGGTGCCCTTTTATGGGTTTATCACTACATAATTACCAACACATAGCCACTTTCATTACGAAATGTGGCAGGACCGATAGTGATTAATCACAAAGTCAAAGCGTAATTACGATATCTTTGACTTTTGGTTATTACACTAATAAAACCTTATCTACGGAGACTAAGAACACTTACAAGAGTCCTTAGCACGAAGATTTAGACTTGAGAAGCTTCCTAAATAACCAGGATGCTCAGAGAAACTCCAAAGCTTGAGAAACTTTGAGAGTATGAAAATTTTGAAGTGTGAGGAATGAGCTCTAAGCATGACCCCCTTTATATAGGTTTTTGAATGTTCTAGGATCAAAGCAAGTGTCCCCCAAGTGTAATCTGAAGCCTACAGGTGTCTAAGTGGTTTTTAAAACCATCAAACAGCCCTAGGTTTCGAGTTATGTGAGTGTGGAAGTGGTTTGGGGAAGGTAACTTGCTGAAACTTGCAGTTGTGCAAAGTTTCTGCCCAGATCAGGCCGTTGCGTCCCACGACGGCAGAGGAGGTTTGTTGTGGCGTGACGCCACTATAGAGGTAACCAGCTCAGCAAGTTTCAAACTTGACACTTTCACCCCCTGAACCTTTTAAAACGTAATAATTTCCATTTTAAGCACATTTAACTCATAAAATTTATATTTTTATGATCCTAAGGATATAACCAAACATTGTTAGGTCCGGTTTCGTTAAATGATAACCGAAAACACAAGTTTTGCCTTGTTGACGCTTTTAACCCTTTATTTTGCGATCTTGCGCGTATTATCGCGAAATGGCGTAAAAGCCTTACGAAGTTAATAACAAGCATTCCTAAGAGTATAATGGAGTATTACGACACTCCAGTTCACACCAGTTCGCTTAAATGGCCACTCAAAGGTGTAGTTTCAAATGTTGACGCTTTTGGTCCTTTTAACGCACAAACTTGCGCGTATTTCCGCTTTATTGCGTTAAAGCCCTATGTTATCCATATTGGGCATTCCCGAGAGTATTATTGAACATTACGATGCTTTGGGTTTGTTACACGGTCACTTAGAGGTAAGAATTAACATGTTGACACTTTTAACCCTTTACCGTGCAAACTTTCGATTTATACGCAAACGGTTTCGCTTATCCAACAAGTGGATTAATATGAGAATACAAATATCATGAGAGGTTATTCAAAGACTTATTTTAAGCATGTTAACACTTCCAGTCCTTCCATAATCAAAGTTTTTGATCTTTCACAAAATTAGTCCCTCGTAGTCAATGTTTGACTTTATTGGGGTTTAATACACGTGTCAACACATCATTGGACGTGATTTTTACGAGGTGTTACATTCTCACCCCTTAAAAGAAATCTCGAACTCGAGATTTGCTCAAAATATGTAAGTACTTTCTGTCTTATAATGGAATTAATCTTCCACAGCATATTTGGGCCTTTAAGGCACCCCCAATTCCTTTATAATAGGTACATGTTTTCTTTCATAGCTTCTAATCCTGCCGATCCTTATTCGATACTGGTTTCTCATCAAACCATAAATTTTCATTAATCTGCATATCATTATGTGACAATGCTCTTGACTTATCGGCGAAACATATCCTTAAATCACTAGTGTGGGACACATTGATTTCCATCAAGCTTCTCAGGTAAGTTTAGCTTATAGGTTACCAATCTTGATATTTTTTATTTCCTCGAATGATCCTATATATCCAGAGCTTAACTAGTCCGTTGTATTAAAATCCCAGCACACCCTTCAAGGGTGATACTTTCTGTTGAATCTTATTCCTTATCAAGAACTTAAGAGGTTTGTGACTCTTATCAATCATTGATTTTTCTGCCATTTATTGGAAACTTTCAGACAGTTATGAATTCGCATGATCTTATCTGTTGTTTCCAAGGTAATTTCAGGTCCTGCTAATATGGACTCACCAAACTTTTGTCCAACAACGGATGTTTAACATATCATCTATACAAGGTCTCCAAATGAGCAGCCTTGATGCTTATATACTAACTATTAGTTACAGGAGAGCTTATTTATGGTGAGATAGTCATTCCAACTACTACTTAAACCAATCTTAAAGATTAGCTAACCTCATCATTAGTTGAACAAGTCAACGATCCTGGGTAGCTAATAGCGATTCTCCATTGATACCTAAGTAGGGTTGCGGTAATCAATGCATAAGCATAATGAACCGTTTTTCCTATCTAATAATATCGGAGCTCTCAGAATTATGAATTAGGCTTTATGAACCTTTATCTTAAATCTCATTTAATTAGGGTTTCGATTCTTCCACTATTCCTGGTACTAATCGACACGGAGATTTCATAATACTGCAGCCCTAAGCGGGATGTTAATCTTAACTCTTGTCACACCCCAACCGATGGCGGAAACATCGGGGCATGGCACTGAGCGAAACAGATTGTCCCGAAGTTTCCATAACAATTATCATTACCAATCAATTTAAAGTAACATGTCCCATACCATGTCTCAAAAGGTAAGCAAATTATTACAGACAAAATCTAGGCAAATAGTTCTATTCCGACAACTCAGATTTTCAAATAGAGAAATTGTTTATCTGCTTCTAGAGACCCTTGATTTAATTTGTACATACAACTATTTGTTGGCCTCTAGAGCCTTATAGGGTGGCAATTAGACCTGCTATGTTATATGGAACCGAATGTTGGGCCATTAAGGAAGTACAGGCACGCAAGATGGAGGTAGCAGAGATGAGAATGCTAAGATGGATGTGTGGCCACACAAGGTTTGACCGGATAAGAAATGATGTTTTTAGGGAAAGGTTAGAAGTAGCTAGTATATCAGATAAGATAAAGGAGGGAAGATTGAGATGGTTTGGGCATGTGAAGAGGAGGCAGACGTTAGAACCAGTTAGAGTGGTTGAAACCCTCGAGGTGGAGGGGAGGAGGAGTGGAGGCAGACCCAAAATTACTTGGGATGAGCGGATTAGGCAGGATTTGCAAAAAATGCACCTCTCTGAGAACATGGTCCATGATAGGAGCTCGTGGAGATGTAGGATTAAGGTTAAGGATTTCTAGGAGAGGGTACAATTGTGTTTTTAGGTGTAGTGTATGGTCGTACATAAGTAACTATGTGTATAGGATGGTTTGTACAGTTGTGTTTCTAGGTGTAGTGTTTGGTCGTAGAAATGTAACTATGTGTATAGGCTGTTTTGTGTTGTCATATTTGTTCTGTTCTACCATGCACTTTTTCGCAACTCATACTACATTGGTAGCTTCATACACACACACACACCTCATGCTCTATTTATTTCTTTCCTGGGTGTTTTGGAGCCGAGGGTCTCTCTGGAAGCAGTCTCTCTGTAAGGTGTACCTACATCCCACCCTCCCCAGACCCTACAAATAGCTTTGCTATTTGTGGGATTTTACTGGGTATGATTGATTGATTGATTGATAGAGCCTTATTCTAGCTTCGATTTCCTAGCAGATGTGCATCCTAAGCACCTGTCACATACGTTAAAATAAGGTCAATACATATAATGTAAGGGTGAGCATACAATTTTGATAATAGCATATAGAGTTCGAAATTCATTTACGCATAACCAACACGTACACATAGTGAAATGAAGCACGTTAGTTATCGACATAGATCCATCGATACCAATGACTGCGGATTGACTGCCTGAGGCAGTTCGTAATACATGGTTACCACCGTAATCCATGCAAGTAATGGTCCTTAACAACCCCTGCGAACAGGTGCTGAGTCCAAACTATAGTACTATCGTTGCTAAGGCAGGTAGACAGCATTCCATGTGTAAACATAACAAACAAGCATTCATAAGCCACGTATAACATGCATTAACGGTTAGCGTTCAAATAGTATTGAGTAGTGTGTTTATTGTGATTTGAATATTCGTAACGTATGTAACACCCAAAAGTGCGTAAAGCAAAAAGGGATCGAGTATACTCACAGCGATGAATGGATTGAAGGGAGCGCTAGAGAGTAAGGTTAGCCTGAACAGATTGATAGCATAACGATAAGTGACGCGTAAAACGATGTAAAGTGTAAGTGGCTCGGACAGCAGTTCGGTCGGATGGTAATCCGACCGGATGGTCCAGTCGTGTGGATGACAATCCGTTCGGATGGTCATCCGGTCGGACAGATTGTCCGGTCGGATGACTATTCGAGTGGATTGTTTCTTCCTATGAGAAGGATGTGTTTGTGTATGATGGCTTATCCTTTGAAGTTTTCGTTGTAGCATTTTGAAAACATTGAAGTATCTCTACCTTTCAGGTCGGTCGATCGGGGCGGTCAGCCGTGCGGACGACAATCCGCTCGGATGATTTAACCGGTCGGACGGCGACTCGAGTGGCGAGGTTACTCAGTGAGAACAAATTCACAGCAGGTTGTCACTCGATCGGACAGCAGTCCGGTCGGGTAGCATCCTTAGTGCATTGAACATGTTGAAAATTGTTTAAGTCCAAGTATCTCATGATAGGAAGAGTAATTCGGTCGGATGGTTGTCCGATCGGATAGCAATTCGATCAATACTCAAACTTCAGATAAAGTTGGTCAAGTGTGGGTCCCAAGGTGTAAGCCGTTCGGATGACCTAGTCGCTCGGATGGCTTATCCATTCGGACAGTAGTCCGGTCGGATAGCACTCCATGCTGGTCATTCCGTTCGTCTTTCACTTGACCGTTTTGATTGTTTGTTGCTTTTATCGAGACGTTTTGACAACGTGCTAATCAACAGAACCCCATCTTGACCCAAGTGACCCGATCAAACAGGAATCACCCTAGTTTGACCAGTTAACCGGTTCGAGACAGTTGTTCTTGGTTAACCCGAAATCGGTGGTCTCGTGAGTAGAATCCAGATCTCGAGCTAGTACAACACCGATAATGACTAGAAGACTAGATCGAGGTCCGATTCTATCAGTTTTGAGTGCATTGAGTGTAAAAGAGTTGAAAGAAAGTTAGAAACCATCTTTCAATCATTTTTCACCATGATTATGTTCAGATCTACAAGAGATCCTTGTTTATTCGTGTGGAAATCGGTTAGATCTAAGTTGTTCTTGGTGGATTGAAGCCAAAACATGAAGTTCTTCAAGAACACATGATGACGTCATCCAAGAACACCTCAAATCTAGTGATTTCACGGTTAAAAGTTAAGATTTAAAAGATAGAAAGGTGTAGGAGTGCGTGTAGATCAAGAAAGTACAAGGTTTAGGACGAGATCTTACCGGAATCGAGAGAAATCGAAGAAAAGGTGAGGAGCACGGGTTGTTCAGACATCAGATGCCCAAAAGTAGAAAGTTTGAGAGTGACATGGGGTATTTATAGAGTTACCCAAATAGGAAAGGGTAGGTCGGTCGGATGGCATCTCGCCCGGATGACTATCCGGTCGGATGTCATCTCGGTCGGATGGCACCCTGACACCACGATCAGTGGCAGCCCGGTCGGATGGCAATCCGGCCGGATGGCACTTGGTTCGGGTGTTCGGCGCGACGATTTTTGCTGTTTCGATTTCGATTACGAGCGATTCGATGCAATAGATTTTCCTAGTCAAATTACTTTTAATCCCAACTACTCATATCTAGCACTATCCTTTCTCCACCAATTATCATAGTTCGATTTCGATTGAGTTCGATTGCGATTCGAGTTCGATTGCGTTTCGATTGATCACCACATAACATAAATAAACATGCACACGTAACACATAAGGCACACACACACGTATAACAATAACCAAAATGCGTAATTCGAGTTGCGAGTGCGATTGAGATAGCGATGTCGATTTGATTAGCATAGTTTGATTATCTTTCAGTTAACTTTATCGCATTTTTACTTCCTATAGTTCACAGTTGTAAGTTGATTGCACGGCGAATAACACACGTCGATTATTGTGATTATTAACACTTACTCCATATAATACAACTAAAATAAACACATAAAAGAAATTTCACTACTTGTCAAGTCGCGCGGAATCGGTCGTTGACTTTGACCTTGACTTGACTTTGACTTCCGAAAACACGGGGTGTTACAACTCTACTTGTCTTAGGAGGGAAACAAGGTACTTCTTTGGAGAAGATAATCAAGACACAAGGAGATTACAGAGATTTTCCAAATTTCAAGCTCCTGTTCATCTATCTTTACCTGTGTCAGATAAATATCACATTTTCTTTACGAATCCATGGATACCTTAATCAGTGACACTTACTTGAACATTTCTATTCTGGATATCTCCTTTGAATACCATTTGCTGACTTTGGTACAATATGACCATTGGGATATCTCGGAGGTTCCATGCATTAAACCTCCATACTGATCAGGCATGGAAGCAATCTATGGAACATATCAAGATACACCAATCCTCATATGGCACTTTTATCATACGGTCTGTTATTCGCAGTTGATAGAAATCAATGAATCAATTAAAATAACATATATTGGCGTACTCCATCTGGAGAGAGAGTACTCAAGATTTTTACAAATGAAGATTTCTAACAGGAATAGAAGAAATGGTTCCTATGATTTTTTTTTTGCATGTAAGTTTTACCTTACACTTAATATCTGGGGTTCTTATGGGAAAATCTTAAAAGTTTGCTTATGCCTACAATTTATGAAGGATTTATGGTATCCGAATCAAAACAGAACTCTTAGCATTTATATTTCTGATAAATGATAAGGAATGTACCTGATGTTATTATTGTTATGAACTGCCTCTGGCATTCATCAAGAGAGTTTAAGCGCTATCATTCTTAGGCTTCCTATTCTTAGCCGAACCTCCCTTGACAGATTGAGGGCATGTAGTCTTGATGTGGCCTTTCTCACCACAGCCGAAACAGACTGCATTCTTTATGTCCTTACATTCAAGGGAATGATGACCAGTGCTTTTACAGATGCCACACGGTCTTGGCCTTCGTTCCATTCGACACTGCCCCCAGTGTCTTTTATAGCAGGTCTTGCATACAGGTTTCTTATTGGACTCTTGCTTACCTTTTTTCTTAGAAATCTGGGAGTTATCTTTCTCCCTTTTCCTTTTTGGTTCAATCTTTGCACCCGAGGTATGAACAAGATCCTTCTCTTGAGTAATGAAGTGTGGTTTTAATTGGGATTTGGAGTAAGTAGCATTAGGCTCTTTGAACTTTTTCACGACCTTTCTCACATCCTTTCCAACAGCTGCGTCTATCATAGCTTGGAGAACATCTCTGTTAATTTTGAGGTTCACAGTTGTACCATCATTAGCATGTGTCGCATCACCAATGACGCGATTGATGGTTTTCTGTAACGCCCGTCATGTTTTAACGCATTTATAATAATATTGCACACATTTTATATTAAAAATGTGAGCTTACAAAAACTTTGTTTGGATAACAACCACACATGATCAAAGTGTTTAAGTTAACATTCTAACTAGTCTAAACAATCAAATGCAATTTTTAATGTTTACATATTTATTTAAAACAAAATAAATCAATGCGGAAGCTTGTTCGGTGTGTTCGGTTCTTGAAAGTCGCTTGATCTTCATCCGGAAATCTTGAGAGCATTAACCTAGTGCCAAAACCACATAAATTGTTAGTTTTGACAACGTTTAAGCACGTATGATCAAGTTCTAAGGCTCAATAATGGAAACAAAACGAAATTTCTGACATATAAGTCGGTCGCGCCCCGCGACCGGTTTCGACTCATTCTTCACGGCCCGCGACCAGCGTCGCGTCATGCGACCATTTTGTTGTTCCGCCGTCGCGTAGCGCGACGACCTTATTTTTCCAGTAGGTTTGCTGTTTAATGCTGCAGATTCCCAGCTATGTTTTTAAGCAAATTATCAACTTCAAACTAGCATAACTTTTAATCTAGACCTCCGTTTTGCATGATTCTTTTTCCTACGTGTCCATAATCAAAATACGGACCTGTTTACCATCATAGTTCGTATTAAAAACCGCTTTATAGGCAACTAGTCTATAAATCCCTTTTTCCTATTATTCGACTCATTTAAGTTACATTACAAGAATGCTATTAAGAGTCATTTCTAGCATTTCCTACCCATCCCGGGCTTATCAAGCAAAAGCGTTTTCACACCTATTACGGGTTCGCTTACACATTTACATTCGCCGATTTATATGTATCTTTCGAGTCACTTAATCTACATTTAACTACTTAATTTATTTTGACCTGTTTAAAGGTCTTTTAAGCACTTAAGCATCAAACCCGTTTTTCCCTTTTCGCACTTCGCATTCCCTTATTAATCAACTACTTATCTTCCACCACAACTATATTTGTGGTGGATTTAACATAAGATACTAATTAACCCGAATATTACCCTTCGGTTAGCCATTTTACGCGAATGACCAATTCCTAGACATTCAACCCACGAAATTTATGCCTACAACTCTTATACTTATCTAAGGGTTGCATAGTCATGATACGAGTTTCTAAACAGCCTCTATGGGTCGTTTGCCCGACTTATCCATTAAAGGCCTTTTGGTCAATTTTAATCCCCCACTTTACGGCGAAGGATTTTCGCTATCCATTTGACCCAAAATCGCGCTTATAACTAATATCTTATTTATGCGTACCTGGCCCGGTCAACATATAGACCCGTTTCATTTTTATACCTTGCTTTTATTAGTCACTACTCCAAGGCGATGCAATTATTCAAATTCTGTTCAATCCTGTGAACATATAACTTGACAAACAAATGTTAGTCGATATTGCCAAATGGTGTTATCATCACCATTGACTCGTTTGGCCTATATGACCAAATGTCTACATACATAACAAAACATGGTTTTTAACTACCAATTCGCCCATCCGACCCATTTCGGATTTTATCATTAAATCCCTTTTTCCATTAACCAAGGATTTTCATCATTTTATATGTTCCGATCCGTATTATTTCGTATCGGAAACGTATTTCGGATATAACTTTTGTCATATTTACAATCTATGAATAAATGCATGTCTTATAAAAAGGGTATAAGCTTTTACTTAACTTGCGTCCGCGCAAACATTCTTCGCATCCATGATCCGTTTGACCTGTTCCTCTCCAAGCCCCCACCTAGCTTGTTGAGTCAAACTATATCATAACATCTATAAGATGGTTAGATTGGTCATTTTATACAATGGCCATCACCCTATGGACCCCTTTTTTACACACTTATCAATCAAAGCATGCCATATATTCAACAACTAGTTTGTAACTTGTCATTTAGCCAAGATTAACATCAATTAGGCAAGTTCATATCACCGAAAAATAGGCTTTTTGGTGACATGTTTAACATGTTTACAAGTCTTCAAAAATTATGATTTTTTTATGTGACGTACCTCTCGGGGTATTAGACCCTGTGTTAAAATTTCAAGATCTAACTCTTTACCAAAAATTCGTAAAAATTCATTTACTAAGCTGCAATCAGATTCGTCACTTCTGACTGCAGCTTACGAAAAAATTCATTTAAAATTCCTCGTTTATCTGATTGACGAAATTCCAATTGGTGGTTTTTGGAATTACCTGAAGTTACCTACAGTAAAAATTTTAGATCATAAATCAATTCTTAAATTGAGTTATGACATTCGTAATGGGCTGCAAATTCTGCTAGAAAACGCAGCCTGAACCTTCGATACCGAAAAATTCATAAAACACTCAATTTTCGTCAAAAAAATGCAATTCCAGTGGGGTTTTAAAGATATTTCCTGGAATTACATTTTAGACTCAAGAAACACATATTTTTGTCACGTTTTGTCCACGTTACAGCCAATACAAGTCGGCTGTAAATTCTGATCAGAAGCTGTTTGAATTCAGCTTTCAATTAAAACATGTTTATGACATTATAACACTATTTTTTTAGCAATCAAAACCCTAAAAAATCACATACACGAATTTAGCATCAACAAATCTGAATTTACTTCATGGAACTCAAATTACACTAGAATAACTATCAAAATCCTAGTGTTTAACATGTTTCTACAAAACCCACTTATCACCTTCAATGGTGATTATGAATTTTGCTACAATTAGGCATGATTTCATCATATACTTGTCTAGGGTTTACTCCTGGACACTATATTCTACCAATATCATCTATATAACAAACATGCAACCATAGTTTCGAATTCTCTAAGTTTACTCAGAAATTCAACTAGAGATTTCTCATGAAATTTACATACCATGTGACTCCTTTTTCAGTGGAGATCACTAATTCGTGCTCAGATTTTGATTTAGAATTGATTTGGACCTTCAATTTGAGAGATTAGACAAGAACTTGGGTTGTGGGGGTTTCTCCTGGTCGCCCTGTGCTTCTGATCGAACTCAAACACACACAAGTGTGTGTTTTGAGTTTTAATTTATGTTTTATTATTGTTAGTTTTGAACTAAACACTTTTAGTCCCTCAACTATTGTTTAATTCTTATTTTTAGTGTTTTATCCCACTTATGAGTTACTACAAGACTTCTATCTAACTAGGTTATTATTATTCCTAGTTAACTTATTGGATTCCGGGAGTTATAACCCGTCTTATTTAAGTCCCGCTAAGTCGGCCTGTCATAAGCTTTGTTTTTCTCAAAACTTTTATTCTCTTTTTATTTAATATTAGGTTTAATTATTTAAATCCTAATATTTACCGGGTTAATTTTACCACTAACGGTATTTTACCCGTCTTTCAGCATTAATGGGGTTTGATTACCAAACCCGTTTTCGGGGTGTTACATTGTCTTATCCGAGTTTGTCATACTCGAGACTTGGTCCCTAACACCAAATGAAACAATTACTTAGTTGTACTACAACAGCTATTCATCATCTCGATGACCTAACATATACTAACCATGGTATCATTAAACCATACAGGTTAATATAGTACGAACATTCCTAATGAATGTTATTTAAATGTATATCAATTATATTTAGCCTAGGTTACAAAAGGACCATCAATGGCATTTAAGGCTTGGACCTAGTCCATTACCTTTTTGACAGGGGATCAAAATCTCACATTTGTCTTTGTCATATTGATGATTTTGGATAGATTGAAAGCTCGCCGCAAGGACATTGGAAAAGAGTGATTCCTAACGGATATAAAGCATCCATCTAAAATTGTTGAAGCAATCTCTAAGGTTTCATCGGCCAATTCTACCTCATGTTTTATGTGTAGAGTTCTAACAGGTAGATTCAATAGCTCACAACATTTATTGCCCACAATAGACTTATCTGTGCCAGAATCAAACAAAATTCTTAGCATAAACCTTATTTGTAACACCCCGAAATCTATAAAACTTTATATTAGAATTATATAAAGTACAAATAAGCGAGAATGAGCTAACTAGGAAATAAACAACCCAGTTAGTTAGTTGACTTGTTTTAAAGCATGAATGAATTTAAAAATGCCAAAATATAAACTAAATAGAAGTGGAGGGACTTATGTTATATAACATGAAACTTAATTCACTTAAAACAAATTAAAAATACCAAACACACAAGAAGTGTGTCTGGTCGACCAGGAAAACGCAGGGGGGCGACATAAGCTCCTCACCAAACCCTAGCTTCCACAAAATTGATCAATTGAAGGTCATAATCAAGTCCAAATCGATTTTCAAGCACAAATTAATGATCACCTAGTTAAAGGGATCATAAGGTATGTAAAATCTTGATGTTTTGATTCATCTCAAATTCTTGGTTAATTGTGAAGAACTGAAATTGAGCTTGATTATGTCTTGCATGGGTGAAATTAGAAGTAATATGGTGTCTAGGGATAAACCCTAGATGATTTCTTATCAAAATCTTGCATGAGGCTTGTAAGGTTTATAATCACCAATGTAGGTGACTAATAAGTTTGTAGAAACTTGATGAACACTAGGATTTTGATTCTTGTCTTAGTGTAATCTGAATTCCAAGAGGTAAATTCTGAAATATAGAAGTTAAAACATGGGTAAATATGCCTAATTGAAGTTGGTTTAGATGAAAATTACAAGTCATGAACTTGGTTATGATTATGTAAAAAATCTGACCCGCTAGGTGTTTGTTGAAATGCCTAAGTGGGGACTAATACATTAAAAATCGGATAAAAATGCATAATTGACGATTGTGGAAATTTATGTGTTAATAATTACAAAAAGGGTTCTAAATTGAAGTTGAATTGAACTCTTTAGGCAAGGAATCCGGATCGTCAAGCGGACAAGCCGGAGGAGGAGATACGCGCTTGAAGGGTGTGCTCTAAAGGTACGCGACTTATAGTTTCGCTACATTATGTTAAATTGCTAGTCTTACTTTGTTATATTGAAATTTGGTAAACAAGGAAAACCCGTTAAGTCTCGGGAGTGACAAAGTGCCTTAGACAAGTAAAACGAGTCAAAACATGAGTTAGAAATAGAGTTTGGATGTGTCTAGCAATGGGGATACCCATTCGGCATCCAAACGGGTCAAAACAAGTTGTGTTACAAACATAGAAACTAATAGCCATCACTTTTGATTGGTTATGTATCAAGCGTAGGTCGGGCAACGGACCCGCAAATCCGTTGCAAAAGCATGAGCCCTTGTAGAGGGATTATAGTTCGAAACATTCACTTGTCGAATGTTCCGAAAAGCATGGTTAAATTCTTGAAAATAAGCATGATGTTTATTGCACAAGCAACCCTCGGGAGGGGACCAAAAGCTCATACTTGGTAAACGTAGAAACGGGTGCATTGGCCTAAAGTTTATATGATAATAATACATGTTATGGAACTTGTAAACAAATGGGTCAAATAAATAAGAGAAAAATTATAGAACAACTGTTTTGAAATAGTATTTTTATGCAAAACGTGTTGATAAACGCGCCCGTAATTAAATTATGGTCGCGTAGGAAAAATAATCGGTTAAATCGGACTTACGGATCCAAAGTTATAACCTTTTGAAGTTGAATATAGTGAAAATCTGGAGCTGGCAGAAAATGCAGGTCCAGAAACTGGACCTGCTGGAAAACGTGTTCCCCCACACCACGCGACGGGGGTGAGTGAATCTGGCGCGACACGCGGGGCCACCCGCGCCACGCGAGGATCCTTCGCGACACGCGATAGGATGAAAAGTTGGATTTTATTTTATTTTTGATGGTTCGATACTAGAACTCGTTTATAAGCATTGTATATATGTCATATCTAAGTTTTTAAGTGGTTTTGACTCTAGGTACTAATGGGGTTCTTCCGGATGGTGATCAAGCATGTTACAAGAACCGAACACAAATTTTGGATGCTTCCGCGTTAACTTAATCTTGTCTAGACAATGTTTTTGATGTAGATGATTTGCTAATCATGTAATCAATGTTTTAAACTAGTCGGTAGTTGACTAGTAGGTGTTACTTAAGACCTTTTGTACTTATTATGAATATGTACGGTCTTAAAACTTGAAACTTTTTGTAAACTCAAAATTTTAGTACAAAATTCATGTAATATATTATTAAATCCCGTCCTCTTAACAAGGGTCTTACAAGTTGGTAATCAGAGCTCAAGGTTGTCAATAAAGTGTTCGGTTCAAGCTTGATCAAGCACCCGGTAAGAGTTAATCGTTTTAAGTAGATTTAGAGAATATAGAAATAAATCATGAACAAATATGCACGAAAAGAGTGTGTAAGCTCACTCAAACACAGGAAATGCATGAAACAAGAACGGTTGAATCAAGTTATGAACTTGATTAAATCAAAACAAGTGAATCATAAGTTATAAATGAAATGTTTAACAATTAATGTAAACATTTCAGTATTAGAGATGGCGGATGGAGGTAATTATAATGCGGTGCCAAGAGTCACCGAACAAATGAGAGAAGTGATTGGTGAAGAGGTTGGAAAGGCGATCGAAAATAGTTTGTCGGGCTTTATTGATAAAATTCAAAACACGGTTCTATCGATTGTAGACGAGAGAATCAAGAAATTGGAAGATAGTTCTAATCTAGCAAAGGAAAAACCCGGAGGACGAAAGCCTTGTTCATACAAGGAATTCATGGCATGTAAACCACCAATATATAATGGGGAGATTGACCCAATAGTATGACAACGATGGCTAAGTGATATTGAAGGGGTATTCGAGAGGACCCATTGTGATGAAGATGACTACGTAGCCTACGGTACGGGTCAATTAAGGGGTCAAGCGAAAAACTGGTGGGATAACAAAAAGAAAGAGATTGGAAGCGAAGCGGCTAAGGCCATGACATGGGAGGAGTTTAAGACGCCGTTTCTTAAACATCATAGTCCCAAGGCGGTCATTAATAGAATCAAGGAAGAGTTCATGCAACTTAGGCACAAGGGCGAGACCATAGACAAGATTACGGCAACGTTTATGGATAAGATGAAGTTTTGCAATGAATTGGTGACGAATGAAGAACATAAGATATACTACTACTATAACATGGTGAGCGCCGAGTATAGGGAGTTTATGACTCCTTCAAAATATGAGACCCTTACCGAGATC
This sequence comes from Helianthus tuberosus, assembly GCA_030545235.1. Taxonomy (NCBI): domain Eukaryota; kingdom Viridiplantae; phylum Streptophyta; class Magnoliopsida; order Asterales; family Asteraceae; genus Helianthus; species Helianthus tuberosus. The sequence continues at coordinate 33,619 of JARYGA010044736.1, forward strand.
ATAAATGTTGCTCGGGAATGGGAGATTGAACTGAAAAAGCAGGTTGAACGGGGGGAACGAAGGGCACAGGATGTTAATCCAAGCCCTACCAAGAAAGCGCGAACAAACGAAACAGTGAAGAAATTGGATGCAAAAGGCGGGTCGCCAAGTTGCAAAATCTGCGGAAAGGGTCATAAGGGCGAATGCCGCTTCAAGGATAAACCTTGCCCCATATGTCGGAAAACGGGACATATGGCTTCATCATGCCTGGAAAAAGTGACGGTTTGCTACAATTGCTATCAACCGGGTCACAAGAAGTCGGAATGTCCTAACCTAGTGGGAAAGAAAGAAGGGCAAGACGCGAAAGGTGAAGCCCCGAAGGCAAAGGCTAGATCTTTCCACTTTACTGCCGCAGAAGCAAAAGTTGAACCCGAAGTGGTTTCAGGTATTTTTGCTGTAAACTCGATTTCTGCACGTGTATTATTCGATACGGGTGCAAATAAATCCTTTATTTCATATGGGTTTATTCGACATCCTTCATTTGTTTTAACAAAATTGCCTATGCCTTTAGAAGTAGAAATATGTAATAACAAGAGTTTTATTGTATGTGATGTATGTGAAAATTGCAAATTGAGCATTGATGATGAGGAATACATAATAGACCTGATTCCAATGTCGATGGGAGAATTTCAAGTGATCATGGGTATGGATTGGTTGTCCCGATACCACGCAAAGGTGGCATGTTTCCGAAAGGAAATAAAATTGGCATCCCCTAGCAGAAAGCACGTTACGATATACGGAGAAAAGGGAGGTAACCCTGTGGTATGTACAATGCTAGAAGCTCACAGGCTCATGCAACATGGATGCAAGGCCTACATAGTATACGCAAGCGAGTCGGAGAAAGAATCTCTCAAAATTGGAGACGTGCCGGTGGTACGTGATTACGAAGACGTGTTCCCGGAAGAACTACCGGGAATACCACCAAAACGGGAGGTAGAGTTCGGAATCGAATTGATTCCGGGCGCAAAACCTGTGGCTAAGGCGCCGTATCGGCTCGCGCCGTCGGAACTACAAGAAGTGATGTCTCAAATCCAAGAACTGCTCGACAAAAGGTTTATCCGACCGAGTGTATCCCCGTGGGGCGCACCAGTTCTATTCGTGAAAAAGAAGGACAGCAGTATGCGCATGTGTATCGATTACCGAGAGTTAAACAAACTCACGGTGAAGAATCGATACCCACTTCCAAGAATTGATGACTTGTTTGACCAGCTACAAGGAGCAAGTTGGTTCTCAAAGATTGATCTCAGATCGAGTTATCACCAATTGAAAGTCAAGGAGGAGGACGTACCGAAGACAACCTTTCGTACGCGGTACGGGCATTAATAGTTCCTTGTAATGCCCTTTGGGTTGACTAATGCACCCGCGGCTTTCATGGACCTCATGAACCGGGTTTGCAAACCTATGCTGGATAAGTCGGTAATTGTATTTATCGATGACATTTTAGTATATTCGAAGAATGAAGCTGAGCATGTGTATCAATTGCAAGAAGTGTTAGAGACACTCAGACGAGAAAAGTTGTATGCAAAATTCTCAAAGTGCACCTTCTGGCTACGAGAGGTGCAGTTTCTTGGGCATATCATTTGTAACACCCCGAAAATGGGTTTGGTAATCAAACCACGTTAATACTAAAAGACGGATAAAATACCGTTAATGGTAAAATTAACCCGGTGAATATTAGGACTTAAACAAATAATCCTAATATTAATTAAAAAGGAAAATAAATGCATGAGAAAATAAAGTTATGAAAGGCCCGAGTAAACGGGACTTAGAATAAACTTGGTTAATAACTCCCGAAGCCCACTAAATTTACTAGGAATAATTAACCTAGTTATTTATGGTTGGTAAAACAAAGGAGGAGCTTGTAGTAACTAACCCATTTATAAAACCCTTAAACATTGAGGGACTAAAAGTGGGCAATAGGAATGATGTTTAATTTAAAGGTTTAAAAAAAATACAAAACACACACATGGGTGTGTGGTCGATCGACCAGGAGCAGGAGAAAGAGGGGTGAAACCCTAGCTCACCCAAATTCATCAAATTGAAGGCCAAGATTAGCTCGAATCAAATGTATGAATACATAGAAACGATCACCTAGTCGTGGGGATCGTAAGGTATGTCAAATTTTTGATATTTATGAAGTTGAGATTTTTGATGAACTTATGAAAAATCGAAATTCAAGCTTGAATGATTGATGTTTGGGTGAAACTAGGATGAATTCATGTTTAGAAACAAACCCTAGTTGAAAAACTTGATGAATTAGTATTAAAGACTAGGGATTTGATGATTACTCTTGCATGTGCTAAGTGGGTTTTGACTAAATTCGTGTATGTGATGCTTTTAGGGGTTTTGATTGCTAAGAATAAGTGTTATAATGTCATAAACATGTTCAAATTGAAAGCTAAATTCAAACAACTTCTGATCAGAATTTACAGCCGACTTGTATTGGCTGTAACCTGGACAAAACGTGACAAAAACATGTGTTTCTCGAGTCTAAAATGTAATTCCAGGAAATATCTTTAAAACCCCACTGGAATCGCATTTTTTCGACGAAAATTGAGCGTTTTATGAATTTTTCCGTATCAAAGGTTCAAGCTGCGTTTCTGGCAGAATTTGCAGCCAATTACAATTGTCGTAACTCAAATTAGGAATTGAGTTATGATCTCAAATTCTTACTGTAGAAATTCTTAAGTGATTAAAAGAATCTCCAATTGGAATTTCGTCAATCGGATAAACGAGGAATTTTAAATGAATTTTTCCGTAAGCTGCAGTCAGAAGTGATGAATCTGATTGCAGCTTAGTAAATGAATTTTTACGAATTTTTGGTAAAGAGTTAGATCTTGAAATTTTAACACAAGGTCTAACCCTCCGAGAGGTACGCCACATAAAAAATCATAATTTTTGAAGACTTATAAACAGGTTAAACAAGTCACCAGAAACATCCCATTTTCAGTGATATGAAATGCCTAAATGAAATCGCGGCCTACTAGTTAGCATGTAAAATTTGATTTCGTTAAGAGTTCGGATGAAATATGCCTAAGTGAGTTCACTGAACCAAATGTGCATTTGAATATGTTGATAAGTCAATTGACTTTAAAAAGTCAAACCGACCAATGATTAGATCAAATGATACTTTTGATATGGTCGAATGATAAATTTGACATAAAACCCGTAGGATGGAATAGTCGTAAATGATTATGAATAATCTAACCGTCTTACGAATTATGATGATAGTTTGACTATTGACAAGCTAGATGGAGACTTGGGAATGAAGCGGGTCAAACGGAGAAAGTACGAAAAGAAAAGCGTAATTTTGTTGCGAGGTAAGTAAAGCTTACACTCTCTTTTTTTTATAAAATGTTTAATCATTATAAGGGTTACGAATATGTTAAGCTGATGGTTAAAATGTGGTGTTCCGACGTAGTTGATACGGCTCGGAATAAGTAAAAACGATGGAAAACCATAATGGATGGTAAAAATGGGTAAATGGTGGTATAGTCATGGAATGACAAACATACAACGAGTTTTGAAATGTTGCCCTATGGGATAACTCATAATAATGATGGGGATAAAATGGTAATTAGTTGCGTGACGACCAACGTAAGATAAAGTTAAATGATACCCTACGGCGTAAGCCGAAATGGGTTAAATAACGAAATGGTAAATATATATATACCATTCAAATACAAATGCAAAATGTTTGGTCGTTTAGACCAAACGGGTTGAAGGGCAATTTTTAGCGTCATTTGACAAATAACGACTAATAAGTATTGTCGAGTCTAATGCTCACAGGATAAGAACGGCTTACGGAAGTTTGCATTTGCTATAAATTAGCAAAATCATTAAAGCAAGATATTAGAGCGGGTCAATACTTGACCCGAGCCAGGTACGCATATTTTAAATTATAGTTAGAAGTAATATGTTGGTCAAAAATCAGTGAAAGCCCTTCGTCGTAAAATGAGGGACTGAAATTGACCAAAATACCCATGAACGCTAAGCCGGGTAAACGGTCTTTATGAGCCGTTTAAGATCGTGTATTATGATAATGTAAGTTATAGATAAGTATAAAGTGGATTGTGCATAACAAAAGGGAAAGATTTAAACTTAGAAGGTTTAAATCTTCGAAACGGGTCAAAAGAATTATGCGCATAGATTGAGTACTAGCCGCGTAATTCATAAAAGTTACAAACCCGAACTATAGATTTTGAGTTAAGCATGTTGATGTATGCTAAATGGTTAATTAGAAACAAGGTTGTAAACTTTTAAAACAAATGGGTCGAATAAATGAAATAAGAAATTATAAACTAATCATTTATAATTCAGGTTTCATATGCGGAAAATAGGATAAATTGATGCGTATTTTTATTACAAACGCGTAGGAAAAAGAATCACCTAAAACGGACTTGTAGATAAAAAGTTATGACACTTTAAAGATCTTTTTATGATTAAAACCATAGCTGGGAAAAATGCAGGTTTCAGCAACAAAACTGCTGGAAAATTATCTCCCCCGCGACACGCGACAGGGAGCAGTAACCCTGGCGCGACACGCGAGGGCGCTCGCGGCACGCGAAAGATCAAGAGGAGTCTGTCGCGTGGCGCGACAGACTAAATTCCGAAATTTTATTTTGTTTTTGATTGTTCGATACTAGAACTTGATTATACTAATATTTAAGATATCGAAACTAACTTTTAAGTTGGTTTTGATCATAGGTGAATGTGAAGATGTCCCGGATGAAGATCAAGCTCATTGAAGAACCGAACATGATCAAGATACAAGCTTCCGCACATGGTTTCGTCGTCATTTAAAAATGACGAATTTATACATATTGTATTGTATTGTTTCAAATCCGAAAATGTTTTAATTTAACCGCATTTTTCAATGTATATGTAATTATAATTACATGTTTATTTACGTAAATAATACGAAAACCCTAAAATAATAGCAAGGGTGTTACATCATTAGTGCCGACGGGGTACTAGTGGATCCGTCAAAAGTAGAAGCCGTGTCAAAATGGAACAGTCCAAGGAATCCCTCAGAAATCCGAAGCTTTTTAGGGCTCGCTGGATATTATCGGAGATTCATACAAGATTTCTCCAAAATTGCTTTACCATTGACCAAATTGACTCGCAAGGAGGAAAAGTTTGTATGGAGCATCGAACAGGAGGAAGCTTTCCAAACGCTCAAAGAAAAGTTAACTCACGCTCTGGTGTTAACATTACCGGAAGGAATTGACGACATGGTGGTTTACTCAGATGCGTCGCATTCGGGGCTCGGGTGTGTTTTAATGCAACGTGGCAAGGTCATCGCCTATGCCTCGAGGTAATAGAAGATCCTTGAAAAAAAATACCCGACTCATGACTTGGAGCTGGCAGCAGTGGTGTTTGCCTTAAAAATATGGAGACATTACTTGTATGGGGTAAAATGTACAATCTTTACTGACCATAAAAGTTTGAAATATTTCTTCGATCAGAAGAAATTAAACATGAGACAAAGGTGGTGGTTGGAAACGGTCAAGGATTACGATTGTGAAATACACTACCACCCCGGGAAAGCCAATGTAGTGGCAGATGCGTTGAGCCGAAAGGCAGATTATGCCCCGATACGAGTACAATCATTGCAGCTTATTGTGACCTCGGGCTTACTTGAACAAATCCGAGGAGCACAAGATGAAGCAGTAAAGGCGGAGAACTGGAAAAAGGAAAGAATTGTTGGCCAATTCAAGGATCTCGAGGAAGGTAACCACGGATTAAAAACACGTTTCAATAGAATTTGGGTTCCTAACACGTGTGGAGTTAAGAAACTTCTACTCGATGAAGCTCATAAATCCCGTTATTCCATCCATCCGGGAGCGACCAAGATGTATAACGACTTGAAACAAAACTATTGGTGGCCCGGAATAAAAAGAGATGTAGTGAAATACGTGGAGAATTGCTTGACATGTCTACAAGTCAAGGCGGAGCACCAAAAACCATATGGTAAACTTCAACTGTTAGAAATCCCGGTTTGGAAATGGGAACATATTACGATGGACCTATTAACCAAACTACCAAGAACAAACCGCGGTTTTGATGCTATATGGGTAGTTGTTGACAGACTAACCAAGAGTGCTCATTTTATCCCGATACGTGAAACGTATACGTCCGAAAAGATGTCTGAAGTTTACACTAATGAGATAGTGGCACGCCATGGAGTACCGGTATCCATCGTGTCCGATAGGGATACCCGGTTCACTTCAAATTTCTGGCGAGATTTCCAAGAGCAAATGGGAACCAAATTGTTCATCAGCACTGCATACCATCCTCAGACGGATGGACAGAGTGAAAGAACAATACAAACATTGGAAGACATGCTACGGGCATGTATAATCAACTTTGGAGGCAGTTGGGATGTCTATCTACCATTAGTCGAGTTTTCGTATAA
>JARYGA010044737.1:0-48534 GCA_030545235.1 Helianthus tuberosus
TATTTTTCAACACGAACATGATTAAAAATAAAATTTTAATCATAACAGAATATTTTTGGGATTTAAATATTATCCGGGCGGTCACCGACGTTCGTTTCGCAGTTTTGTCGCAAATAGTTCTAAAGTTCGAATAAACATGTTTTTTTCCATACCGAATCCTTCGAAACTTATTTCTAAGTTATGTAAAGGGTATTTAGGTATGTTTGGCTTATGTCACAGTTCCGGTGTGTACGTCGTGTTAAACTGATTATGTTTACGTAATGGTTTATGATTTCACTTCCAGAACAGGTTTGAGAGTTCAGAATTGAACAATTATTGAAAACGTACTAATGTCACAAATAATTAAACAAATATTGAAATTAAAACACCATATTTCATTAAATACAAAGTTGTGCGGAAATGTACAAGGGTTAAAATACACAGATGTCACATTGCAGTAAGGTGCAGTACCAGCATACGACTTCTTTGCAGGAGGCTGTGCTGGTGGGTTCTGAGCGTTCTGATTGGGTTGTGCGGTAACAACAAAATTCTGGGAAGCCTTACGCTTCCTTGATCTCCTTGAAGATTCTCCTTTCTTCTTACCCTTTCCCTTGTCTTGAGTGGTGTAGGTTGACTGCTTTTTGTCATCCTTGCGGGTAAGTTTACCCTTTCTGACCTGAGACTCAGTTAGGGTTGCAGCCAATTCGATAGCCTGACGAATAGTGGTAGGGTTACTACCAGTAACTATGTCTTGCACAGAGTCAGGCAACCCATCAATATACCTCTCGATCGCTTTCTCCAACGGGGTAACCATAGTAGGACACAACAAACTCAGCTCCTCCTTATGATCCGTATAAGCACGGTGTTCTCCCCTATCTTGTTTCAAATCATCGAACTCCCTTTCCAATGCCCTTATTTCGTGTCGGGGGCAGAACTCCCTCATCATGAGAGCCCGAAGCTTTTCCCAAGTCTATGCCATTGCCACATCGGCACCCCTATCTCTCATCACACTGTTCCACCATGTTAGAGCACTTTTCTCGAAAAAACTAGATGCGAACTCGACCTTTCACTCATTCGGACATTGAACATGTCTAAACGTGCTTTCCAGACACTCGAACCATTGTAGGAGCGCAGTTGCTCCTTGAGACGCAGAAAATTTCAGTGGTTTAGCCGAATTAAACGTTTTGAAACTGCACTGAGCATTGTTATTATTGTTATTGTTTGCTTGATTTATCTGAGTTATGAGGTTCGGAATCACAGCAGCAATCTGCTAAGCGACTAGGGCTGCGAGTGCAGCATCCTGTGTTTGATCACGTCTAGGGGGCATATTCTAAAAAGAACAAGGAAACATGAGAAACGAGTGAGATTGACAATTAGATAAACAAAAGAGGTATTGAAAACATCGACGAAACATAAGGAAAGCTATCGTTCGTTCGTTACCTCGAACAAACAAATGACGCAAAGTGACTAATCAAAGTAAATGGGTCAATATAATGTATCGCGAAGACATGCTTTAGCCTATAAGTGGACACTCATACCAAGAGTTCCCCGGTAAGAGTGACTGGTTCGATTATGTGGATTTGTACGAACACTCTAGCCTTATACAGAAAACTCGGGATACAGGCACCCACCCTTCCAAATTGCATTTGTTCACATCTAGGAATAGATGATTGATTTTCAAAATGGATTTGTTATTCATGTTCTTGTTCTTGTTGTGGTTATCACCTAAAGATAGATGACGATATTGTTTTAGAATTTAAATGCAAGTTTACTTGCATTAGGGTCCTAGAAAGGTTATAGTCTAGGTCAAAGCATTACTAATAACCTAATTCCCTATAACCATGAGCTCTGAAACCAACTCTTCGGTCACACCCCGACCGCATTAAAACAACGAAACCACGGCAGAAATGTCGGGGAGTGGAGCAACAGAATCATTGTTTCACAACAGATGGATAAAAGTTTCGTTTTATTTAAATATTAAGTGTTTAACATTGTCTTGAAATAGAACAAACAGTTCAACATATTGTCTATCATCGTTATTAAGTCACTAAGGCCTTGTCCGATCCTATGTGAGCATGCATCCTAGTCTTCATCAACATCATCAAACAACATCACCTGAAATATATGTGAAAATAAAGTCAGTAAAGAAATGCCAGCGATCACATAGGTTTTGTGAGTAAGTCAGATTCATGGCTTGTATAGTTGTTGCAATACCTCGTATGACTATAAGAGTTGATAATTGAAAACCTTGTTTTGAAAAGTGTTTTGTATTGCAATATGATTAACCAACTTAAAATGAGTTGGTTATAGTTTATAAACCTCGTTGCCATGAATCTTGACTAAAACATTTGCTTTTGTAAACCAAATTGTAAATCGTTCTTGTAATAAAACTCGTATGGTTTATATCATTTAATAAACATCGTTGCGTGCCAACGTTTGAAATCATTCGTCCAAGTGAACTAAATAACGCCACAGAATTTAATATGATAAAAGCACTTATATATAAATAGTACCAGTGGCGTATCTACCATGCTTTTATCATGTTACACCCGTCCCGTTATCTAATCACATACCAAAAACCAATCGTTTAATTGTACTTGTTCTTAATCGTTCATGCTATCAAAACCAATCGTTTAAATCGTTCCAATCATTCGAATCGTTCAAATCGTTCAAATCATTCGTGTTTAATTATGAAAACTAACTTTTGGTCGTCTCGTTGAATACATTCAAACTTGTGTGACTCGTCCATCGTTCAACTCGTATTAACAAACCACCAGAGGGTAAGTTAACAATCATCAGGTTTTGTCATTACCCCCATACATAACCAAGGCGATAGTCCGATAACAGGATTTGTCAGATCCTATGGTACCATAACATACTACTGGTCGGCTCGGCCAAAGCTAATGAATGTCATTCGTGTTATGTAATAACGTCCCAACAAGTTCTTTCACATGATCAAAATCGTTGTGTTTAATATAAACCATAGTATTCTTTTTTGAAAACATCGAAATCGTTTAGCACATATGAATCACCCCAAAACAAGTGAAAACAGTTAAAGAGGGGATTATGTACTCACTTGAGATTGCAAAATATCCTAGATTAAATGAACTTAACAAAGCTCGGGCTGTGACAACCCTAAAAATTACAGGTATCCGTACAATTAATTTATATTTAATTAGTGCTTAATTATTGTGATTGACTACAATTACGAATAAATTGCTTTCTGCTTTCTGATACATACATATTCATGCATCATACCTTATTACTGTCACTTCATTTATTACACACAAAACATTAGTGACAACCTTGTTGCACCAAAGCACAGTTGGCACACTAAACGGGTAACCCAGAAAACATACTGACAATGCCAGCATCTAGTCAGACACTATATTGAGGCCAGTATGAGCCGGGAACAAAGTACTACACTGGTAGGGAGTGTAGGGAGGTGAGAATCAGTAAACTGCGTCACTAGGTGATAGTTATAGTGCCCGGAAGTGTCTAAAACATACTCTAATTACAAAATTCTGCACTTTATGCAAAAATTCGGCATTTAGCATAACTAGTAAGGTGCAAAAACTTGGTAAAATAATACTAAACACTTTCCAAAGTGTCGGGGATTTATTGTGTCACTAAAAACACTATAAAAGACACTTTGAAGGTTTATTTGACACTTTAACGGATCAATATCCAACCAAACAACCGGACTTTACCCGGAACATAAAAATATTGTCAATGACCTTGTTTGCACTTTTCTGAGCTAGTTAGGGTCCCCGAATACCCTAACACCCTTTATATTACACTACACACTAATAACTTACTTAAAATGCTAACTAAACATAACTAGATCCTAACTAACCATTTGAAATACACCCATATACCCCCTAGTCCGATCGGTTGAAGGAGTGGAGACACACCTCACCATTTGTGGATTATTTTATTCATCAATGTCTAATATCTAGATGGCACTTTATATGTTGGATAAAACCCTAATATGGATTATAAAAATAACCATAAGATCACCCATCTCTCACTTCCAACACAACACCAAACAATCATCTTCCTCTCCTCTCCTTAGAGTGTTCGGCCGAGAACACTAGCAACACCACCACCACCGTCAAGTTTCGTTCTTGCTATTTTACTTATATACAAAGGTGCAAGGTGACATACAAGGAGGCTCGGTGCACTCGGAAGCTCAAGAACCTCTCTATATTTCTTTTATCCACCTTGTTTACGTCTTGTTTCTTCCCTAGCCTCGAGCTAGTAGTAAGTGCCTCTAAACACCCTCTTGTTCTTGTTTAAAGTGGTTAATAAGAGATTTAACGGTTAAAACTCAAGAACACACAAGATCAAAACTAAAAGTGTTGAAAGAATGATGAACTAGATGGATAAAGAGAAACTAATGGTGTAAATCTTGTAAATCTTGCTTTGTTGTGAATATTTAATGTTGTTAGTTGCTAGTAGTGGAACGGATCATCATCTAACCATGCTAGATCATGTTCATGGAACATGAACTAGTGATATGTTAAGTGTAAAAGTTGTAAGATGATGAACCCTTCCACACATCAACATGAACTTGTGTAAAAGTGATTTTTCTTGTAAAATAGAGTTCTAAACTAGTAGATCTAAAGATCTACAAGTGGTTTTTCGGAAGAACCAAGTAAAATATACAAGTCTTGTTTTAAACCCGAATCTTACATACACTAAAAGCATTTTTGTGAACAAGCAAGTGTGTAAACACTGTGTGACAAGAAGATCTAACAAAGAAACATTTTCGTAATTTTTGACTAGAAGTTGTAAAATTACACATTCTTTAAAAATAAAGTTTTCAAGAAACTAATTTTATTTTAAAGATGACGAGATCCACGAAAAATGTTAAAAGGTTGCTACATATTTTTACACAACTTACAAGTTCATGAGTTTGCAATTTATACTTACTTTTGACTAGTTTGATGTTTGAATATTGTATGTTGATGATTTGAAAATTGATTGATTGAATTTGAAAAGAAAATGATACGCTAGAAAGCGTGGCCACCTCCAGTTACAGAGGAAACTCTGGCGAAAATTTTCCAGAAAAATAACACTTAGAAATATTTTTTTGTGACAAGTGGTTAAAAATATATTTTTAACTTGTTTTTCCAAACAAAATTCGCCATGATTTTTATTACAAAATAACCAAGTGTCGGAGGTGGATTTTCGTAAATAAAACTTATTAAATATATATTTAGAATATATATTTCATAATAAGACGCTTGTGTGATTTTGTGATTATATTGTGAACTAGATATATTATTTTTCGGATAAGGTTTTTTGCATATTTCCCCTTAAAAAACTCTGAAATTGCATATATACCCGAGCTAAAAATTAAATTGCATATTTCCCCTCTATTTACTAGTAAAATTGCATATATACCCATTTTGATTTAATTTATTAAAATTAAATTATAGAAAGACTATTTTACCCTTCATTTTACTAAACTTTAGAAAATTGCATATTTACCCTTTTTTTACTAGTTTTTGTCTTTTTTTACTACTTGCATTTTTTCATGACGTTATTTTTTTCATTATTTTCCTCACGAACTAGAATAACAATCATAAAAAATACAATTGACAATTATCTAAATAGAAAACAAAATGCCAAAACTTTAATCCATTACGGTAACAAAAAATCATCCCAAAAGAACAACCACAAAAGTTCCATGTAACAATATCCAAAAATGAAAAAGACAAATGCCAAAGTTTTGACCATTTGGTACCAAAAAAGTAAATTGCTCGACTTTGGTTAGTTATTTTCACATGCTTTTGTTCTTTTTCCCTGTTTAGTTGTTGATGGTTGATCTTGCGATGCCGAATTTTTGCATTTTTTTAGTTGGTGTCCATACCCACCACACCGGTGACACATATATTTTTTTCTTTGCTAATCATTTGCTCTAATTCTTTCCTTTCTTGGTCTTCCGGGCCTCCATTTGATAATTGGTGGGTATATCTTCTCCTCGTCATCTATATGCACCCATTGATCCTTTGTAGGCATCGGTACAACCTCCCAACGCTATATGCACCCATTGATCCTTTCTTGCTCATCAAGTACGACCTCCCAACGCTTTTCGCCGCGTTTCACTTCAGCTCGATTTTCACTACTTCTACATACTTCGCACCAACAAAAAAAATGCAAGAATTAAACAAAACAATAATAAAAATAAAGTTACTGTGACTTTTTTCCTAACTAAAGTTTGTAATAATGTTAGATAATAGTTACAGCAACAACATCACAGTTATGTTTCAAAGTTGCACCATTCAATACTTTTTGTCCTTCCTTCAGTAAAATAGTACTCCCTCCGTCCCATTAAAAGTGTCTTATTTTGAATTTTCAAAGTCTTTATTTATAAACTTTGACCTTAAATAATTTTGTTTGTGTTAGATAATACTTAATGAAAGTTATATGATTTGAGTGTGTTTTACAAGTGGTTTTATCGGGTTAATTTTCATCAAGTTTTATATAACACAAAAAATATATAATTAAAGTCAAAGTTTATAAATAAAGACTTTAAAAATTCAAAATATGACACTTTTGGTGGAACGGAGGTAGTATTATTTAACCTACCCATCATTCCCATTGTCTTTCCTTCATCCCAAGTGCCAACATGTTTCTTAAATTGTATTTGAGCTATTATAACTACAGTCCTATTATCGAACACTCCTGTTATAACTACAGACATCGGCCACATATACAGATTATATGACAATGGGAGTCTCAAATAAAACAAGGGAGAATTGCCGTAAAATAATAACTAACCTGAATAAACATTGGCCGGCCTGAAGATCGCCGGAGAAGAAGAATATCGCCGGAGAAGAAGAAACACCGGCCAGCCTGAAAGTGAAACGACGTGGATAAGGGTGCACTGCTTCTTCGCCGGAGAAGAAGAATGTCGCCCTAGAAAGTGAAACGTCGTGGTGATTTGTTAGAATGAATGATCTGATTTTTCTAAAAGTTTAATCTTTTAATTTTGAAAAGGGTAGTTTTGTCATTTTAATAGAGAAGGGGAAATATGCAATTTTTATTTAGGCTTGGGTAAATATGCAATTAAGGGTGTTTTTAAGGGAAAATATGCAATTATTCCAAAATAATATAAGTGGAAAATATTGCGAAGTGACGATTCCAAAATAATACCAACGCTATCACAAATAAATATTTAAGTTACACCGGAATTGTTTATGCAATGCGAACCTTAAAATGTAACTTATGTATTTTTCGGAAAATACTCTTAAATATGTATTTTGGTAAAGTATTATTTTGGAAATTATATAAGGTAAAATATAATATTTTTGGGAAAAATATGTATATTTTGGGAGACAGAATATTTTAGACAAAGTGATTTAAAATATATTTTCAAGTGAGACTTAAAGATATATTTTTGGAATTATAAAAACACACATGTATTAAAACCCCATCCTTGGGAAGGAATATACTTATTAATTAAATAAGAAGTGTGATTACGGAATAGTTACCTAACTATTTCTCCAACAAAATGTTAAACCCTAAGCCAAGGCACGGCCATCCGTCTAATAGAAGTTAGTACGTGTAGGTCGTCACGCAGCAGGTTGATTTGGGATTGACTATTTCGAGACGCACTTCAGTGAGTTCATGTCCCCCTTTTCTCTTAACTGTTTTCAGTTTTTATACTTCGGGGGTGAAATACATGTTACAATGATTACGGATACTTTTATACATGGTATGGTTAGCTTAAGGAGGGTTTACTACTTAGATCATGTGAGTGGGTAGGCGGAAACTAGAGGCCATTAATCCTCATTGTAGGACCGAGGGTCATTAGCGGTAGATCTATCTGGGTGTAGCGAGCCCAACTCCAGGCCCAACAGTACGGACCTCGGGGTGACTTTGAGACCGACGCAAAAATCTGCTAGGTTTGAGTCTTCCTACAGCACTTCACACATATCATTGGCTTTGCAACCCAATGGTGATCTCTTTTTCCTTAATTGCTACATACCAGGGACTTACCTACATACTTACAACATTTTCAAAGGTTTATACATACTCACTTACACATGAACTCGCTCAACTTTATGTTGATTTTTCAAACTTCATGTATTTCAGGAAATTAGTAAATGGATCTGGCGGGCGTTGGAGTTTGTAAGCTGCGCTGTGATTAAAGATGTCATCCAAGTCATTAGGGCTTAGGAGACGTATCTTAATCCTGGACGAGATACGTGGTCCTAAACTCGGGTTTGTTTAAAATTTTATTGTCGAGTCTTTTTAAACTCATTAAAATGTGTTATGGCTTGTAACTTAAATTTGGTAACGACATTTCAAACAATTATGTTGTACTACTTTTAAACTTCATTTAATGGATGAACATCTACTGGTTTTATCATATAGTGTTGTTATGATCGTATGCAATGGTATTAAGAAGTCACACCAAATAAACCCACGCTTCCGCAAAGCAAGGGTGTGATAGCTTGGTATCAGAGTTTCGGTCATAGCGAACTAGGATTCTTTCTTGAGTCTAGACTACGATCATTAGGGCTCTCACGAAAATGTTTTCACAACATGTTTTCATTGCATACACAAAACGTCCAGATCTAGGGAACAAACATTTTTACAAACAAAAAGGCACAAGTACACTTTTCAAAAATTTATAGTTCAGTCGGGGAGACTGAGGGAGTTCAGTCGGGGAGATTGGGGAGTTCAGTCGGGGAGACTGGGGAGTTCAGTCGGGGAGACTGAGGGAGTTCAGTCGGGGAGACTGAGGGAGTCCAGTCAGAGAGACTGGGGGAGTTGATCTTAGAGACCAGGGAGTTAGTCTAAGAGACTAGGGAGTTTAGTCTGAGAGACTGGGAGGATAGTCTGGGGAAGACTAGGATGATTACATGCTTACATTGTTATTACTTACACGCTTAATTGCTGATTGTTGATATACGTGCATATGTGATGAATATTTACATACACTAATTGTTAATAATTACTATGGGTATACATGCTATGACTATTATGAACCGGCACACATGTCACTCTATTTAGAGAACGAGTTATCAGACATTGATAACCCTACGGCCACCGCCACAGATAATGAGACTACATCTGCACCAGAGACATTTACATCAGACACTGAGGGCGATCCTGAGATGCTGACTAAGGACGAGGACGACTTCCAACAGACCGCGCCACCAGATTTTGGTGATACTTTACCATTGCGGGTGGTTTCTCTGACAAGAATCCTTCTGTCACTCTTATTTCAGTCCATGACCCCTTCGTCACTGGACATCCCGATGATGAGCACACCATGGCTCCGATCCTCGACAATGCCCCTCTTGTGGACATTCCTTCCGAAGGTTGATTACTCGGCGAACAATTGATAATGATATCAACGTGATATTGACGGTTCTTCCGATAACGCCCATGATGATGGAAAGTTAGACGAGAACGCGTTACTAATTTCATTTCTCGAGACCCCTGTTAACAAGCTATCATCTGATTCGAGCGTGCATTCGATTCCAGGCTCCTTTGAGTGGGTGACACCTGCAGCCTTACAGACAGCCGGATTACAGCTTTCTACTACTGACGCAGACAAAGATGACATGACTGCCGCGCTATCACCTGCTCGAGGCACCACACCGTTACACGACCCAGAGCCTGCTTTTGAGCTAGCTTCAGCACCTTTTGGGTCAGCTCGATGTTGCACCTGCTGAACCTACACCTTTACGTGATCATGATCCTGTTTCTTTTAGGTCCGCCCGACATTGCACCCCTTATATCTACCTGCATCTGGCAATCTCCTCATTCATTGAGACGTTTGTTTTTGCACCCGCAGCCACTAATGTAGCTCTTCTTCCCTTATGAAGACCGACATCCATTGCGCCAACGAGCCTGTCGCTTCCTTTCAAAACATACCCGCACCCCAGAAAGGTACTCCAGGTCAGCACCCGCGTGACGATTCCTTTTTGCCACCACAACATTTTCTATGACCTCACAGGCCGCACCGTCTGATGCATTCATCTCTACATCGCTGGACAAACCGTTTCGATGGTTCCTATAATGCACTATGCTAAATTTTAGACCCTTACCATTCCACGCTTTATGGAGGCCACACACGGGATGAGTACACCTGTCGCATCAGCTGCAGTTTGAGGATATAAGTCGCAGAATGTTGTGGCTTGAGCTGACACCACAATTGGTAACTTCAAATGCAAAACATTACATAACCGAAAACATGATTTAAGTGTCTACATCACAAGACAACATTTTGTCAGAAAAGTTTATGTAAGACACCACGTCCTCCACCCTGTCTATTTCCAGCATACTTTGATTCGCCACATACATCAAGGTTCCTTTTGCGCTCTTGACCGTTGCTATTACACCGTTCCCAGGATTCTGATACTTATTTCTTTACTATCGGGTGGCAGATTAGTTAACTACTTCAATATATATATACAAGCTCAAGGAGGAGTTTACGCATGCTAGCAGTCACTTTTCTTTCCTCCTCCACCTTAGTCACCAGTATAGTTGGTTTCTGGATTATGCGGATTGCATTACACTTGGGTAAAGACACTAATGATAAGCCGGGATTGCGGAGACTTTTGAGGACCACTTCTGATTACGAAATTTTGATGCACTAATATACTTGTTGGACAAGGGTAGGGTGACCCTGTGTCCCTTTAGATGTGATACATTTTGTTAGACACAGTGATTATGGCCGGAGGATAATGAAAGCCCAATCATCTTTAAACATGCGACAATATTTGTTACTAATAACTAATGAAAAACTTAGTCGCTATGTCCTCACTAAGCACGCTGTTAATTTACATATTTGTGCTACAACTATAATGCTACATGCTTACTTGCTACATTCCTATTTACAAATTGTGCAATAATTGTGATAGTATGTGATTGAATGTTATAAGGACTGCGTATATACGTATATGTAATACACATCTGAGGTCTTATTCGTTAAAAAGAGACTTGTGTGCTCGTGTCCTTAACAAGACCTGACCTAACCGACCTTCTTCTAGGAAGATGTCGACTCAAGGAAACACCGATATCAACAACCCTCTACCGACATCAGAGGCAGAAATGCAAGAGCGCCTCTTACAGGCCATCGCACGGTATGAGGCATGTCGCTCCGATTGCAGCGGAGGTACCTCGGGAAATAACCCCCCAACGGTAATGTCTAGTTCTTTAAGATACATTACAAAACGTTTGGACATTTCCACGAGTGCCTTGCTAAGGCCTTACGCGAATAATGTTGCTTACATCGCAGGCTGCACCTACAAGCAGTTCTTGGACCACAAACCTCGAGAGTTCGACAGCACTAGGGTGCCTTACCCTTCGTGCCCTGGGTTGAAAAGACGGATTCTGTTTTACGATTGAGCAAATGTGACCCCGAACATCAGGTCACGTATATAGCTGGACTATTGGTAGATGAGGCTCCGTCATGGTGGAACCTTCGAGTTCAGACAATGGGCAAGACCGCTGCGAATGCTTTGACGTGGGATGAGCTGAAAGATCTGATGCGTAAGAGATATTGCTCGAAGGCAGAAGTCCAGAAGTTGGAAACAGAACTGTGGAACTTGAAGATGGAAGGACCAAAGATAGCTGAGTATGTGTGGAAATTTAATGATTTATCACAAGTTGCTACGCTCCTGGTGGGACCAGAGTTTAGGAGAATTGAACGTTTCATAGGGGGATTGGCACCTCAGATTGTAAGCCTGGTAACAGCGTCTAAACCTTCAATGATCACCGAGGCTATCGATATAAGCGTGGCGCTCACTGAAGAAGCGATTAGACAAGGAAAATTTTCTACTTCGAAAGAGAAAAAGGAGACTCCTGTAGAGCCATCTGGAGATAACAAGAGAAAGCTTGCGAATTTCAAGAAGGTTACTAGGGCAAATAACAAAAAGAAGGCCAAAAAGGGAAAGGATTACAAGGGTATCCTAGCAAAGTGCGACAATTGTTTACGTTATCATGTCGGGCGATGCAAATATGGAAAATGTGATAACTGTGGTAAGAGGGGTCATCCCAAAGAAACTTGTTGGCAAAATACTAAACATAGTAATGGAGGCCAAGATGGTAGTGAGAATCACGAAGGAAACGACAACAATGACAATTACCAAGGCAGAATGAGTGATAAACAAAAACATGCTCGAGGTTGTTTAAACTGTGGAAGCAAAAAGCATTTCAGAAAATATTGCCCTAAAAACAATCAGGCACAAGGATGAAAGCTCCCCACCGGAGCTTGGGAGACACGCCAGGGATTCAAGCATGGATATCGGTACGTCCCGAATTACTCAATGTTATGCATCTGTATTGCCAAATACTGTTGCAAATTTTACGATTCGCACCTCTAGAGTTCGAGAGTGTAATTGGTTTATGTAGCGAATAAGTAGATATTCCAGTACCCATTAGAACTAGCTTAAGGGAAGCTAGTGGAAGCCAACGCAGTAACTGGGGGCGACAAGATACAAACCGGAGAGTGTAAGTTTACGATAGATCTACTGCTAGTTGAGCTGGGAAGCTTCGACGAGGTAATTGGGGTGTATTAGTTGCCAAGCGGTCGAGCGGAGGTTGATATCTGCACCTCGATGACGAATGAAGGAACAATCGTGACTCTCGAAGTAGGATATGCCACCACAGTTCACGAATTGCTTAAGGCACGAAAGTTGTTGTGGGAAGGATGTGTTGTTTCCTGGCTCATGTCGGGGACAAGGGAGCCGAAGAACTAGAACTCGAAGATACCCCCGTGATCGGAGAATATCCTAAAGTCTTCCTCGAAGATTAGCCAGAATTATCTCCTCCACGACAAGTCGAATTTTTTTGCATCGATTTGATTCCAGGCGTTGCGCCTGTAGTCAGTGCACCCTGAGCGACTTACACCTTCGGAAATGCAAGGATTGACAGTGAAGTTTTAGCAGTGGATAGAGAAGGAAGATAACAGACCAAAATTTCCATTTTTTGGGCAACCCCGTTTCTGCTCGTCAAAAACAAGGATGATGATTTCCAAATAAACATCAACTACCAGGAGCCGAACGAGCTAACACACGAGAGTCGGTGACTCTTGCTAAGGGTTAGCGAACCTCTTACGTAACTGACTATGAGGACCCAACTACTACTACACGACTGATCGACGATCGAGCGTCGTTAGGGTGAAATTCAGGAAGAAAGTATACCAGGGCAAAATTGTGGGACAATGACTTGTTCTTAGTCAAAATGGTGCTTCCTACACAATGTAAAAACCGGATCCACACGGGATACGAAATCTGGAGAATCTAGAAAATTTATATCTAGGACCTTTGGGAACCCAGGACCAAACTTGTAAGGGTTTACATAGGAAGCATATCTGTCAACTCAATCAAACATCATTAACTTGACAAACTTGTCATTGCAGTTAACAAAACCGAAAGTACTTAAGTTTTCTTCCGTTGAAGTCTTCACTGTTACTTCTAACGAGTAGATATTTGCATTTCTACTCCCCTCAAAGTAGTTGCATCACGTTGATTTCCTTCGCTGAGAGCGAACGCACGTTTGCTTCGTATACTTGGTCACTTCTCCCTTTTGGTAGAAACACATCGCTTCATCACTTGAAAACTTATATATAACCCATGCACCTTTTGCTACGCATGCGGTTTCATTTCGAATAAATGCTTCATTAAAGTTCAAATATTACGTTGCTAAATCTAATTACTGGTTTGCGACTCGAGTAACCTACGTTATTGAAATTATTGCCTCTTTTGCTATCAAGTCAACACACTCTCTTGAAACTTCTTTTATTACAAATTACATTCATGGTTTATTTTGTTACCATGCCGATATTTCCTTTGTTGATAACATATGTTTATTGCCGGGCTACACTGAGATTAAGTTCGATTGCTTGAACTTATCCACTTCGCATGTCCAGTTTCAGAAATCATATGATGTATTGAGAGCATCATATTCGAAAATTTTCGCAAAGATCTTTTCATTTCGAGTCATAGTAGATTCGGTTGGTCTATGACTCCACTAAATCGTTGATTGATTTCGATACCTTGCAGTGATACTTTCACATAATTGAAGCTTGCGCTAATTGGGTTACTCATTTCATACACGGATTTAATTGCCTATTTACTTGTTAACAATCCATTTTGATATCCACGATCGAAGCAGTCTTAACACAATTGTGTGTTGAGGCAATGGTACATATATTCATTTCATAAGCACAATGTACCTCCTAACGATTCTTTCATTGACAATCGAATGCCTTAAGGTACCTAATGCTTCTTCATCCTTCGATCAAAAACAGTGACTCTCTGATGTTCCGTATTCAGCTGAAAACTTTGTAACATTGTGTACATCAAATCTTCAGGCTTGTTTCGGTACACTTTCATCTGATCTCAAACAAGGTGAACTTGTTCAGTCACCACTATTATTGAATTATGTCATTGTGACACCTTGTGGCGTCATTACAAACTTGTAGCTTGTGCTAATCATGGTCAACCGTTTCACACAGGACTACATATACTTTTGCTTGACACATCATTCAAATATTTCTGATGCAACTACTAATTAAGGCAAGGATACACCAGATTCGCTTGTTTTTCACTCGGCGCAATCTCGTAATTCAAAATTTTCAACACACTAAATTTTACCATTCATCTACTCGGGAGTTGACAGATCATTTTACTATTTCATCTGAGTAGTTGATTTTGAATTCATATAACGGATGCTAGGGTTTGCGAAAACTCATTTGAATATTGCAATCGATCGTGTGAGAATCCTATTAGACAAAACCTCCCTTTTGTGGAACCCCCTGCTAGCTGGATTACGCTAGACTATACGTCAAGTACATCTTGTACATTTGACATCTAATGCTAAAAACACATACCTTTTAACCCTAGGATTGGGTTGTTATGTATTCTTGGACTCACCAAATGTGAGTAAGGTTTGATTAGGTTTAATGATTATCTACTTCGATATTATTCATTATATGCTTTCTGATACATACATATTCATGCATCATACCTTATTACTGTCACTTCATTTATTACATACAAAACATTAGTGACAACCTTGATGCACCAAAGCACAGTTATCACACTAAACGGGTAACCCAGAAAACATACTGACAATGCCAGCATCTAGTCAGACACTATATTGAGGCCAGTATGAGCCGGGAACAAAGTACTACACTGGTAGGGAGTGTAGGGAGGTGAGAATCAGTAAACTGCGTCACTAGGTGATAGTTATAGTGCCCGGAAGTGCCTAAAACATACTCTAATTACAAAATTCTGCACTTTATGCAAAAATTCGGCATTTAGCATAACTAGTAAGGTGCAAAAACTTGGTAAAATAATACTAGACACTTTCCAAAGTGTCGGGGATTTATTGTGTCACTAAAAACACTATAAAAGACACTTTGAAGCTTTATTTGACACTTTAACGGATCAATATCCAACCGAACAACCGGACTTTACCCGGAACATAAAAATATTGTCAATGACCTTGTTTGCACTTTTCTGAGCTAGTTAGGGTCCCCGAATACCCTAACACCCTTTATATTACACTACACACTAATACCTTACTTAAAATCCTAACTAAACATAACTAGATCCTAACTAACCATTTGAAATACAACCATATACCCCCCTAGTCCGATCGGTTGAAGGAGTGGGGACACACCCCACCATTTGTTGATTATTTTATTCATCAATGTCTAATATCTAGATGGCACTTTATATGTTGGATAAAACCCTAATATGGATTATAAAAATAACCATAAGATCACCCATCTCTCACTTCCAACACAACACCAAACAATCATCTTCCTCTCCTCTCCTTGGAGTGTTCGGCCGAGAACACTAGCAACACCACCACCACCGTCAAAGTTTCGTTCTTGCTATTTTACTTACATACAAAGGTGCAAGGTGATATACAAGGAGGCTCGGTGCACTCGGAAGCTCAAGAACCTCTCTATATTTCTTTAATCCACCTTGTTTATGTCTTGTTTCTTCCCTAGCCTCGAGCTAGTAGTAAGTGCCTCTAAACACCCTCTTGTTCTTGTTTAAAGTGGTTAATAAGAGATTTAACTGTTAAAACTCAAGAACACACAAGATCAAAACTAAAAGTCTTGAAAGAATGATGAACTAGATGGATAAAGAGAAACTAATGGTGTAAATCTTGTAAATCTTGCTTTGTTGTGAATATTTAATGTTGTTAGTTGCTAGTAGTGGAACGGATCGTCATCTAACCATGCTAGATCATGTTCATGGAACATGAACTAGTGATATGTTAAGTGTAAAAGTTGTAAGATGATGAACCCTTCCACACATCAACATGAACTTGTGTAAAAGTGATTTTTCTTGTAAAATAGAGTTCTAAACTAGTAGATCTAAAGATCTACAAGTGGTTTTTAGGAAGAACTAAGTAAAATATACTAGTCTTGTTTTAAACCCGAATCTTACATACACTAAAAGCATTTTTGTGAACAAGCAAGTGTGTAAACACTGTGTGACAAGAAGATCTAACAAAGAAACATTTTCGTAATTTTTGACTAGAAGTTGTAAAATTACACATTCAAACTAATGGTGATCTCTTTTTCCTTAATTGCTAGGTTTAAGTCTTCCTACAGCACTTCACACATATCATTGGCTTTGCAACCCAATGGTGATCTCTTTTTCCTTATTTGCTACATACCAGGGACTTACATACATACTTACAACATTTTCAAAGGTTTATACATACTCACTTACACATGAACTCGCTCAACTTTATGTTGATTTTTCAAACTACATGTATTTCAGGAAATTAGTAAATGGATCTGGTGGGCGTTGGAGTTTGTAAGCTACGCTGTGATTAAAGATGTCATCCAAGTCATTAGGGCTTAGGAGACGTATCTTAATCCTGGACGAGATACGTGGTCCTAAACTCGGGTTTGTTTAAATTTTATTGTCGAGTCTTTTTAAACTCATTAAAATGTGTTATGGCTTGTAACTTAAATTTGGTAACGACATTTCAAACAATTATGTTGTACTACTTTTAAACTTCATTTAATGGATGAACATCTACTGGTTTTATCATATAGTGTTGTTATGATCGTATTCAATGGTATTAAGAAGTCACACCAAATAAACCCACGCTTCCGCAAAACCAGGGTGTGACACGGGCAAACCAAGGAAATCAACTGGCACCTAGTAATCGGATCACTGTGTTAATAAATCGACACCTAAATTGGGAGATCAGGTAGAACGAGGTCTCGTAAACCAAATGAGTATTGGAACTTATGTGATATGGTTTAACAATGCCTACATTCTAATTCGGAACCTATCCTAAGTGCTTACGACCCGTCATGACCCGTTAAAGTAGTCTATGCTACGTTAACGCGTCATTTGTGCAAAAGCGCAAACGAATAGCCTAACTAGTCCTATGAAAAGTATATATATGCCCTAACATGTTTAATAACATTGCATAATCAGTTTAAGTGTCAAAATTTAAGTTACATAGGCTTAAATTGAAATTATGCATGAAAAGGGCATTTTGGTCATTTTCTTAAGGCATATAAACTACCTATCATACAACTAATCAAACTAAGTGACCATAAGGTATAACCTCGGAAGGTTATTCCCTATACAACTATGGTCACGGTCGGATCCTAATGATCGACCAAACGGGTCGGGTTCGAAAGTCTAAGCAGTGGTTTAGACCGCTTGACTTATGACCCTAAACAAGCACTACACTAAAAGTGAGGAGCTAACATGTTAAAACATGTTTAACTAAGTTAGAAAACTGATTTGATATCAAAA
Source organism: Helianthus tuberosus (assembly GCA_030545235.1). Lineage (NCBI taxonomy): Eukaryota > Viridiplantae > Streptophyta > Magnoliopsida > Asterales > Asteraceae > Helianthus > Helianthus tuberosus. The sequence goes on from JARYGA010044737.1 coordinate 17,757, forward strand.
CAAAGTGTTTTGATACCCGAAAATAGTTTCGTCACCAAATGCACATAATCGTGCATTTTGACCGAAACTTTGACTTGTCACTTCGACTAATCAACGTGGTAATCAGTAGGTATAGTCACAAGGGACTATAACCATCGTGATTACGCTCATGTTGCAAAGTTCAATTGAACTTTGATTTGACCAATTCGTGGTCAAAACCGAAAGTCAAATGGTAGTCAAACTGTTTGAATTTCAGCTTGTAATGGCTGAAAATAAAGAACTAGCCATGAAAGAATACTTACAAAGCTCTAATGGCTGAAAGATTGAACTAGAAAACTCAATTGGGAGCCCTCCTAAGAAGGTAGCAACTCCTCTTGAGTGTTAGAGAAAGATAGATGATGATGAGCATTGAAATGGGCAGGTTTGAGGGGTTTTTATAGTGTTTTTGAATCCTTAAGATCATCACAAGTGTCCCATTAGTTGTCATGATCTTAGGGTGGCTTGGACACATGTTAGAAGTAGGTTAAATGGTGGTAAATTCAAGTCCTTAGTCATAAAAATGGTGAATTTTGGGGCTGGCACATAGTTGTTGATGTAGCAAACATGTTTCTGTCGACACAGTGGTGTCACGTGCAGCGACAACAGCACCCCCTAGGAGTCGCGCAAAGCGAGGCCATCATATCAGTTTCAAAAATGTCAAGTTTAGTCCCCTCACACACTATAACTTGTTTTTGACACATTTAAACCACATTAAGCCAATTTTCAAGGCTCTACAAGGACGTTAAAGCATAGGGGACTTGAAACATGCTTGAAAATATCTCGGATGTCGGTTCATTTGGTCGTACGGTCACGTTATTCGGTTAATTACGACGAAACTCGAACGGTCGCGAAAACGATCCAAATTACGCGACGAATGGTATTTTTGCATTCCTATCACTAAAATATAATATTTTAATGATTAAAAAAATTTTGGATGTCCGGATATGTTCAGAACGTAAGATATACGCGTAAATGCAAACTTATGCACTTTTTGACGCTTTTAGTCCCTATTTGATCAAATAAGCGCATTTTCGCATACCGAACCCTTCAAAGCCTATTTCTAAGCTATGTAAAGGATATTTAGGGTATGTTTAGCTTATGGTCATGTTCCGGAATGTTCGTTGCTATACGAATCGACGGACTTTGGCAGTTTGTCGCAAATAGTCCATATGATCGAATTAACTTGTTTTTGACACACCAAACCCTTCAAAACTTATTTCTAAGTTTTGTAAAGGTTATTTTAGGTATGTTAAGCTTAATTCACTGTTCCAGAGCATTTGTGGCGTTAAACGGATTACGTTTACGCATCATTTTGCGTATAACTTTCCAGAAAGCGATTAAAAGCTTGAAATCGAACTAGCATCAAAACGTGAAATCGTCAAACACAAATAAACAAATATTGAGACCAAAACACATCGTTTCATTTATATTTGATATTGTTACACTTCGTACAATGTTTATAGATCACAAATGTTACACAAAAAATCACCATTTGACCTGTTTGGTCTAAACAACCAAACATTTTGCACTTGTATTTGAATGGTATATATTTACCATTTCATTATTTAACCCATTTCGGCTTTCCGGGTTATATCTTTTTGAATTCGTTTCTTATTCGTTCAACCCAACATGGCTTATACCATATGGTGTCGTTTAAATTTTCACTTTTATTCGTCCATATGTGACCAAATCACCATTTTGCCCTTATTATTCATTTAGGCTTACCTTATAAAGTAGCCATTCCAAAAACTCTTTTTATATTTGTCATTTCATGACTACTTTACCATTTCGAACCCTTTTTACCATTAACATGGTTTTCATCATTTTATTCGTCCCGACTCTTATCGTTTCGTGCCGGAACCCATATTTCGGATATAATCCATTGTCGTATTTGTGACCTATAAAATAAATACGTATCTTACAAATGGGTGTAAGCTTTACTTACAGTGCATTCCAAGTTACGCTTTAACCTTCTTACTTGATTCGTTTGACCCGTCTCCTTCCCAAGCTTCCACCAAGCTTGACTAGCGTCAAACTATCATCATAATTCGTAAGACGGTTAGCTTAGTCATCATTACTTACGACTATTCCATCTTACGGATTTTATGTCGAAATTATTATTCGACTTAATCATTGGTTAGTTTGACTTTCATAAGTCAACTACCTTTAATCATATAAAATGCGCAATTGTATTCAGTAACTCATTAGGCATTTCATCAATTATCCGATAGGCATTATTATGCCACTGTTTTTAAACTATTTTTCTTTAATCTAAGTTTATGCTACTATTAACACCAATTTAACTTAGCTCTCGTGTTTGAAAGATAAATTATTCTTTCATGGTGCAAAATCTACAGATTTTCATCTATAAGTGAAACCTGTTTTATCATGTTATTAGGCATTCATCCGAATACCTGTTCTAATCAAGTTCTACATACAAACTAGTAGGCACACGGTTTCACTTAGGCATTTTAACGTGCACCTTGTGGGCGAGATTCATATACTTCTTTTATCAAGTTTGTGATTAACTTTTTAACCAAATTTTAACATCAATATCACGCCCTTATGTCTAGTGTTCATGAACTACACCTAGAACTTGCATCACAACATCAATGTTCACCCATTTAACACTCTAACTCAAGTGTTCATCATATTTTCATAAAACCCACTTAGCACCTACATGATTAGTAACCGAAACACTAATTCATGGCACTATATCAACAAGTTTACATCTAGGGCTTGTTCCTAGACTTGTACTCATATCAATTTCACTATAACATTCATTATTCATACCAGAATTTCGCTCATGAATGTTAATCAGAATTTCAAAATATCACCAAATTACAAAATTTGACATACCTTGTGATCTCATAGCTTAGGTGATCATGAATTTAGTTAAAGCCCCAATTTTCTTAGCCTGATTTCTCTTGATTTTGATCAATTTTTGTGTGTTTAGGGTTCTTGATGAGAACCCTTTTTTCTTCTCCTATGAACATCAACCAAACACACACTCATGTGCGTGTTTTGGTGTTTTAATAATTTAATTATAAACTTGTTTCATTTTTTCCCCTTTTAACCCCTCAAGTTTGGAGGTTATTTTAAAAGGGGCATTATATTTTCCTTGTTATCTACTAACATTTAGTTAACTACGTTATTTATTCCTAGTTACGTCACCCTTGGTTATGACCAACTCATGTGTATATATATATATATATATATATATGTTTATTTACACACATATATAAAATTTTGTAGAGTAAATTACAAGTTTTGTCCTTTATGTTTGTACCAAATTGCAGGCGGTGTCCTTTACCTTCAAAATTGACTGGTATTGTACTTAATGTTTCAAAATCTTACACGTTCTGTCCATTAGGCCAAATCCAGTTAGAATTATCAGTTAAATGATGTCATGTGCACCGCACACGAGGGTAGAATAGTCCTTTCCCCTGCCCACTTGATTTCACCCCTTTTAAACAAATAAAACCTCTCTCTTCTCTTCTCTTTCCACCACTTTGTTCTCTTTCTCTCTACCTCTCTGTTCTCTCTATCAGTTCCAGCAATACTCATAGATTACAAATGGGGAAAATGAAAATGCTTACAGAGTTAGGGAAAAAGGAGGGACATAAGAGGTATGAAAGTCCTACATACAACCACATCCATTGGAATTGGAATAATTAGTTGTTCTTAGTTAGGATAGAGAAAATCCAGATCTACACTTCATACTAGAGAAAATCACAAATCCAAATTCCAAACATCAAATGAAATCAGCGAATTGTTTCATTTTCAATTATTGAAATTCATCTTCTCATAATAACGAATCGAGATAAGCGATAACGAGAGTTGAACCTCATCTTTTCCCCAACGAGCTTTCGCCGTAGGTTTAGCCGGTACAATCGCACACGGCGGCGGCAGACACGGCCATGTCGTTGCGACGGTTGAAGACGACGAAGAGGTAGTGGCGGAACTACATGGTTTAGATAATGGCCACAAGTAATGAGAATGAAGTCGCTAGAAACTGCCGAGAGCAAGGACCACCGACCGGAGCTGAGTGTTACCACAGCTGATATTCGCCCAGTGTTTGGTGCAGATCAGCTCCCATAATCGCTCATCCTGAGCCGTACGACGCCACTTCTTGCTTGATCCCGTAGCAGAGAGGTAGAGAGAGAGAGAGAAAATAGAGAGGTAGAAAGATGAGAGAGAAGATAGATAGGTTTTATCTGTTTAAAAGGGGTGAAAACAAATGGGCAGGGGAAAAGACTATTCCACCCTCATGTGCGGTGCACGTGACATCATTAAACTGATATTTCTAACTGGGTTTGGTCTAAAGGACAGAACGTGTAAGATTTTGAAACATTAAGTACAAAACCAGTCAATTTTGAAGGTAAAGGACACCGCCTGCAATTTGGTACAAATATAAAGGATTAAACTTGTAATTTACTCAATTTTATATTTTCGTAGTGTTATAAGTCTACCCCCCTTAAAGTGATTTCATCCCCGAAACCTTTCTTACTTAGTTCCTTGGTTTAAACCAAATGAGCTTAATTTCGTTTTTCAAGGCATTCGTTCTTTTGGTCAAAAGTTACCCTTTGCATTGACGTGTGCGTCTTTCATGTGTAAGTCCTCATGGACCGTAATCTTCATCTTGTATTTCTTATCCTTGTCGCCTATTTGACTGAGTTGTCATTTGACCACCTGGTCGAATGAGTCTGTCAACATGTTTACTTCATGCTAATCCTATATTGACAAGCGCTTTGTATAGGTCAACACATCACTTTGACTATGAATGGTTTTACCGGCTAGACTGGTTAGTCACCGTCACTTTACACCCCGTCGTTCGGGTATACCACGTTGCCATCATTGGCCTTTTGTGTGTTTACGATTTCCTATCTCGTAACTCGCATTATAACATGGTTATATTCTACATCACTTTTTGTGACGGTGATCACATCACGTCATGTTTAAGTTTATATCGACTTTTCTTTATCGAAAATCTTTCTTTCGAATGTATCGTCTTACACTTATCGGTGTTAAAACCTATATCCTTTAATATTAACCATTTTCTAATTTATCTCATAATATTCATATTCGTTAAAACGTTGTTTCTCACTAAAACTGAATTTTAGTTTAACGTTTTCTCTTTAACTTATTTCAATTACTTATATCAAGTAATTGACAGAATTTATTCTTTTCAGTTATTATTATTGTACGCGGGGAATCGTAACCACTTCCCACGCTTTACCCAAGTGACCCGTAGGTTCTTTCACTTAGCCTCGTACGCTATTTCTATAGGCTTTCACCCCTTTTTATGTTCAGAATCATTTATTTTCGCTTTTGAAATTCATTTGACCTCTAAGGTTACATTTGTTTTCTTTTGGATTATCCTTCCGACTCTTTGACTTCTTACTTCATTTACACATCGGTTTGTCTCACTCTTACCGTTATTCGGTTTACGCCTCTATTTTCTTTTCAACCCTTTACCCATGTTCTTTTATCTTAATGTTTTTAACCCTCCCTTTGGCTGGTTTACGTTTTTCCTTTTTATATTCTCTCATGACCCATCACATAGGTTTATTAATAATTTGCACTCCCATTATTCGGTTTGCGCTTACTTGCATTATCAAGCGTTATTCTTTATTTAACTCGTTTGACTTGTTCGTGTGAAATTTCATCACTTATGAATGTCAAACTTCATTCTTTATTCAACCTGTTCAACTTCGAAGTAGTTGAACGTAATTATCAAAATTTATGTTTGCAAAATCTTATCGTCTTTTAGTCATAACTCATAATCCGAGTCTTTTGACTTTCTAATCCGCGTTCCCGTCTCTTGGTTTACGCATATACTCAAAATCCTACCCATCTATTGGGTATTTTACTGAAGTCATCATCAAAGAAACAATTCTGGTATACCTTTAGACTTCGTTTTAATTTATTTGGTTGTCTTGGCGAAATCCATCGCTTTTATTCAACCAAGTCCTTTATTCTTTAGTCAATCCGTTTGACTTGTTCGTGTGAATTTCATCACTTATGATAGTCAAACTTTATCCCTATGCCTTAGCATTCTCATTAGTCGGTTTGTATTTTCATTTACTTTGATCCTTGTCCCTTCCCTCGGGCTCGTTATTCTAATGTAATACGCTTCCGTCACCCGGCTTGTGTTTACATTTATTTTCAAACATTTTACTTATTTGATCTGTTTTGGGTACCTTTTTAATTCGTTCCATTCACCCCATCCTTACTACATCAGACGTAAATGTGTCCATTATAAGAAGTTCATGGTATCATTTGTTCACTACTTACTTGGCCAGAGTAAGCAGTCAACACATGGTACACATGACCTTTTTATAATTTTCAGGCCACGCCCCATGTAAGTAACGCCTCTATTTATTTCCATATCTTTGATTTCATTCTGTAAAACTTTATTTAATTGCTTAATAACAATCATTAGTTTTACTTGTTTTGTTCTTGAACATATAAAATGTTTTCCTTTTATCAAACTATTTTACAATCACATTCGTTGATGTGATCGTTACTTTTCTCAATAGTATTTATATTGAGAATACTTACTTGGATGATTACTTCCGTCCAAGAAGGCCACATAATTCTTTCGCAGATACTTCCGAGCTTTAAAACAAGACATGAGTTTGAGACCACCAGCAGGTTTCTCACCACGAACCTGTAGGGTCTCCCCTGTCGAAAGCGGCACATGAACAATCTTCTCGAAACAAACTACCTCTGCGTGATGCTTGGCTAACCAATCCATACCCACAATAACGTCGAAGCTTCCAAGTTGCATAGGCGTGAGGTCGATAGGAAAAAGATGGTCGTTAAGGTTCAACTGGCAGTTGCGAAGAACAGAATCAAGAACAATGGGTTCACCACTAGCAACTTCTACTGTCAAAGGTTTACCTAGTTTCGTTCTAGACACACGAAGCAATGGCTCAAAAGATAATGACACAAAACTCTTATCGGCACCCGAATAAAAAAGGACAGATGTAGGCTGATTATTAATAAAGAACGTACCGTTCACCACTTCATTGTCTGCTTGTGCCTCTAGAGCATTCATGTTGAAGACTCGACCTCGAGCCTGAGCCTGATTTTGATTTGGATTTGCGTTAGCTAGTCTTGGACATCGGTTTCTGTAGTGGGTCAGATCCCCACAACTGTAGCATGAACCAGGAGGGAAATGAGGTCGTGCAGCTTGACCTTGTTGCTGAGCAAGAGGCTAAGCAACTTGTTGGGCTTGGTTCTGAACTGCCTGATTCTGGTTGATAGGAATGCGACAAGTAGCGGCAAGATGACCATTTCTTCCGCAGTTAGTGCAATGACGACATTGGAGATGTGGTAGGTGATGGCCGTTACACCTGTTGCACAAAGGTGCATTGCTAATATAAGGCTTCTTGGCTAGTGGTTGCGCAGGCTGATTTGGTGCAGCTTGAGCCTGTGCAGTAACGACATAGTTTTGGGAAGCCTTTCGCTTCCTAGACCCCCTTGAGGAACCAGAATCCTTTCCCTTCTTGTTTTGACCTTTCTTGCTATCTTCTTTGTCAGACGACTGCTTCTTACCTTTGTCACCCTTTTTGTGCAGCTTTCCCTTTCGAACCTGCGACTCAGTCAATGTCGCTGCTAACTCGATCGCCTGACGGAGTGTGGTAGGGTTACTACCAGTAATGATGTCTTGTACTGAGTCAGGTAGACCATCGATGTACCTTTCGATAGCCTTGTCGAGTGGGGTAACCATTGTTGGGCAAAGCAGACTCAACTCCTCAAACCTATCAGTATACGCCCGATGTTCGCCACTATCTCGTTTCAAATCATCAAACTCTCTTTCCAATGCTCGCAGTTCATGACGAGGACAAAACTCCCTCATCATAAGAGCTCTAAGTTCAGCCCAGTTTTGCGCTAAAGCAACTTCAGCACCATGATCTCTCATAACCCCGTTCCACCACGTAAGAGCCCTCTTCTTAAACACACTCGAAGAAAACTCGACCTTGCGATTGTCAGGACACTGAATGTGACGGAAAGTATTCTCAATGCTCTCGAACCATTGAAGAAGCCCAGTCGCTCCCTCAGAACCATTAAACTTGAGTGGTTTAGCCGAGTTAAAATTCTTGAAATTGCATGGAGCATTGTTGTTGTTGTTGGCTTGGTTCCATTGAGCAAAGAGGTTTGGGAATTGAGCAACCATTTGCTGCGCAATGATTTCTGCCAGTTCGGCGGTCGCTATCTGGTTTTCGCGTCGAGGAGGCATTCTAAAAGAGGAAACATGAAAGGAAACGAGTGAGATGATTGGATGAAGAGAAAGAGATGAAACAAAATCAACAAAAGCAAAGATGGTGGTCATTTGTCCGCATCACAAAGCAAACAAACGACACACAGTGACTAATCAAAGTAAATGGGTCAAAAATAATGTATCGTGAAGACATGCTCTCCTATAAGTGAACACCCACCCCAAGAGTTCCCAGGTAAGAGTGACTGGTCCGATTATGTGGATTTATACGAACACTCTAGCCTTAGACAGAAAACCCAGGGTACAGGCATTCACTCTTCTAGTTTTCACGTGTTCACACTATTTAGAACCCAAAACTTTGACGAGATTTTGAAAATTTGAAAGGCACAAGGCCAAAAATCAAACTGGAAGGGTTCAAAACCTTACAACAGAGGGTTCAAAACCTAGTAATCAATCATCCAAAAACAGATGATTAATTTTCAAAGCGGATTCGAACTTGATGTTCCCGTTGTGGTTATCACCTAAGGATAGGTGAAGTGCATGTTTTAAAATCTAAACACAAGATAACTTGTGTTGGGATCCTAGAAAGGTTATAGTCTAGGTCAAAGCATTACTAATAACCTAATTCCCTATAACCATTGGCTCTGATACCAACTCTTCTGTCACACCCCGACCACGTAGGACAACAAAACGTGGCGGAAACGTCGGAGAGTGTTGTAACAGAATTATTGTTTCACAACCATGGCATACAAAGTTATATTTTATTTATCAAACAAGAGTGTTACATTGTCTCAAAACAGGAAATAAAGAGTTCAGAACATAATTAAACTAGTTCTATCTTTATTTTAAGTCTCTAAGGCACAGGTCCGCCCTAGTGTCACGATCATCATCCTATGCAAAAGCTCCTGAAAACACATGTGAAAATAGGTACGTTAGCATAAAAATGCCTGTGAGATACATAGGTTTTGTGAAAATAGGATTCATGACTTAAGTTTAAGAAAATGTTTAATAAAATTTAGTCATGAACCTTGTAAGTTGTTTTGTTTTGTAAATCATTTAAAAAGCGATAAGATCAGATGATATGTATACATAAAAGAATAATACATGGTTGAATGAATAACCAAGTAAAATGAGTTGTATAAAATAAGTTGTTTGTAAAGCAATGTCTTGTGAAAGATATGTTATTTGTATAAAATGTTATATGTCTAAATTGAAATGATTCAAATAACGCTACGATATGTAATACCATACAAACACTTATATATAGGAAGTAACAGCGGCGTATCCACCATGCTTGTATCATATTACACACGCCTCGTTACTTAAATCACTTAAACAAACCACCAATGTATAAAGTCCATGTTTAAACCAATTGTCAAAAAGTCCTTATATAAGCCATGTCAAATGTTAAAAAGTCCAAATGTAGTCAACTAATGTGTAACAAATGTTATGTATTGTAAGTAAAGTATTGTCACATAAACCAAATGTAGAAATGTACAAAACAAAGTATTTTGAATATATCAAAAAGTTATGTTTTGCAAAGTAATGCATGTTACATTGATACAAACACTTATGTGGTAAGTTAACGCATACATTCAAGCCTTGAGACAGTCGGATAACCCTAAGTCAAGGTTATCAAAAGAAATGTTTTCGGATTCAGTCATTCCTAACATCCAAACAAACCCGGGATGTCAGGAATGGGATTTGTCAAGTCCTATGGTACCAGTACTTACTACCGAGCGGCGTAGCTAATGTTAATGAACGTATATAAGTCCCGTTTGTGCCAACCAAATGTCATAGCAAATGTGAACATGTTATATGAAAACAATGTACTAAGTATGCTAAGTTAACATACGACACAGAAAAGTCATGTAAATCAATGTGCTAGCATGCTATCAGTCAATATACATAGCAGAAATGTAAAGTAAATCATGTACTATAAGTGTACTAATGAACATAGCAAGCATATGATGTGAAAATAGGAAAGCATGAAAGTAACAAGTAGGCACATGTGTTTCACCCCAAAACAATTTGAAAACAGTAAAAGGGGGGTCTATGTACTCACTTGAGATTGCTTAGTAGTCCTTGAGTAACAACCAAACAATGCTAGAGATCACGGATATCAAACGGCACCTAATATAGGTAACTATGTTAATATACCAGACCTAAATCGGAAGATCGGATAGAATGAGGGTTCGTAAACCAAACGAGTATGAGAACTCATGTAATATGGTTTAACAAAGCCTACATACTAAATGAAACCTAACATAAGTGCTTACGACCCATTACGACCCGTTTAGGTAGCTTATGCTACTTTAACGCGTCGTTCGCGTAAAACGCGTTCGGAACGCCTAACTAGCCCTATGATAAGTAAAATATGCCTTAACATGTCTAATATTGTTACCAAATCAGTTTAGATACCAAAAGTTATGTTACTGTAACACCTTGAAAAATCACGTCCAATGAAGTATTGACACGTGTAATAAACCCTAATGAAGTCAAACGTTGAATTTAAGGGACTAATTTTTCGAAAAATCGAAAACTTTGATTATGAAAGAACTGGAAGTATTATCATACCAAAAATAAGTTTCTAAATAATCTTTTATGGTTTTATATTCACAAAATGAGCCACTTGTTAATCAAGTGTAACCGTTTATGTAATTAATTGAAAGTTTGCGTAGAAAAGGGTTAAAAGCGTCAACATGTTAATTCTTACCTCTGAGTGACCTTTTAACAAACCGAGAGCCTCATGATATTTGATTATACTCTCGGGATTGCCAATCATTGGCCACCCAAGGCTTTTATGCCCAAAAGTGAAGTTACGCGCAACTTTGCAAGTATAAGGGACTAAAAGTGTCAATATGTTTAATTATACCTCTGAATGACCTTTTATCGAGCCCGAAGCATTATGATGTTTAATAATACTTTCAAGAATGCCTAATATGAATTAAATGAGGCTTCAATGCTATTAAATGATGAGTTGCGCAAGTTTGGGCATTAGATGGACCTAAAGCGTCAAACTGCTAAAGTATACCGATTCGTATGTTATCGGACCTTCCGGAATATGACCATGAGATAAACATACCATAATTATCCCTAATATAGCTTAGATATAGGCTTAGAGGTGTTTGGTGCGCAAAAATAAGCTTTTAAGTCATGCAGGGACTAATAGTGTCAAAAAACGCATATCTCACATTCTGAATATCCCCGGACACCCAAAAATTTATGTAAACACTAAAATATGTTATTTTAGTGTTTGGCTTGATAAAATTCCATTCGTCGTGTCAATTGGTGCGTTTTTCGCGTCCGTCCGTGTTTCGTCGTAATTAACCGAACAACGTGACCGTACGACCAAATGAACCGACATCTGGCATGTTTTTGAGCATATTTCATGTTCTCTATGCTTAGGCATCATTATAGAGCCTTAAAAATGGTTTAACGGGCCTTAGATGTGTCGGAAATAGCATTTAGAAGTGCAGGGGCTAAATCTGTCAACAAGTGAAAATTTCAGAGTGCTGACCAGGTCCTTACGGACCGTAAGGCTGGACCCTTACGGTCCGTAAGCAGTGCCCAGATGCAGAAACTCGGAAATGTTGTCTGTTCAGCCCTTCAAACGACATGTATTGCCCTTTTTCACTTCCATGCGCGTCCCCTACTAATTTTAGGACTTAGGGACATGTGTTAATGATCAGGGATCACTCTTAGACTTAGTTGTCATCATCAAAATGGATCAAGAACACTATAAATAGCCCCATTGTTGCAAGACTTGATCACTCATTCATTCCTTCATCTCCTGATCATTTCTGGAACTCAAGACCTCCTTCTAAGCTTCCCTAATAGTGCATAGGACCTTGGTAAGTCTACTTAACCTTCCCTAATCATGTTTTGCTTAGTTATTAGCTTAAAAGTCAAACCGTCGTAATTAACGGTTGACTTAGCGATTAATCATTAATGGTCCAGTGATTATTCGAATTGAAGGTAGTTATAAGTTGGTAATTATGTGGGCAATAAACCCTTAAAAGGGCACCCTCTGATTCCCGTTCTAACTAGATCAAATGTCGTGTCAAAGTTGTTTATAAAAAGTGAACAAGATCCTAATTTGCGATTTATAACATAATTAACAATGTAGAAGCTTTGCAACCTGTTTTATTACTCTTATAACTTAGTAATTAATGTAAGAACATGTCTAAGCATGTTCGACCCGACAATTTTCTGTTTAGACCCGGTTCGGAACCGAAAGTCGCAAAACTTTGACTTTTGCTTTGACTTCAGTTCTGACCCGATTTAGTATGGTTTGGAAATGCCTTAGAGCTTCCTTAGGACCAGGTTACATGATAGTATAACCCTCTGTGGTTGGATCGTTGATTGTCCGATTCGTTTACACGTTTCCGTTAAATGCTTAATGTTGACCATAATGCCCTTTTGACCATAAAACGAGAATTTTGGAAATGTGAAAGGACAATAATCCTTATTACTGATTTATTAACTTGTCCCTAAAATTTCACATCAGTTGGAGGTCTAGATTAGGAGTTATGCTCATTAGCGTAATTATAACGCCTTTTAGTAATTAAACGGCGCAATTGGCATAAAGCCTATCTAAACCCAATTTTTGACACCAAACCTTTTACCTACTGATGTAATATAATATTTTGGGATTTTTAAAAAATTTTAATTATTTTTAACCTGCTCATAACCTAAGGTTATGTCATTGATTCGGTAAATACCGATTATACCCTTTTTGTGTACAAAATGAGTTTTACATAGTATTTTGACACCAATCCAATTGCTACTGATTTTATATAATAAATAAAGTATTTTGAACTTTGTAACTTGATCAGAAAACTCAGATTTCATATATAACCTAGAAATCGCTTAAAATTGCTTTTTAAGCGTATTAAACGCATAGTTTGGGTTTAAAACCATTTTGTCATATAAGACCTATTACCAACTGATATGACCTAATAAAATAAGTTATTTTACTGATGTATTCGGACCCGAATCTCAGAATTTTAATTAACCTCTTTTATAATCTTTAAAATGACCAAAATACCCCTACGAGGCTTATTTTGAGATTAAACTCGTTTTGGGCAAAATAGAAGATATCCTACTGATATCACAACATATTAAAGGCATATTAACTTAGGAAACCTGTATATGATTTTTTTTGGTTACCCGTTATGCTTCTTGCGCGTTCGGTTCGGTTTATGTAACTAGTTTGCTTAAATTAGCCGAAACGGGTCAAACCTTATCGTTTTTACCTCAAAATCCAGAATGAGTTTAGTTTGCCCATATTATACAAGTCACCAAACTTGTCGGGTCTAAATCACATTCTATTCCGGTCTTCGCTTAATCATGCGTTTTGAACCGTAAACCTTTCCTTAAAACTAACCGGTCTAAGTTACGACTTAAATAAGACCCGTTAGGAATCTAATAGGTTAATAAAACCTTCGTTCTAGATTGAGAGCCCCAGTAGAAGTACTTGCGGCTGAGTATAAATTGCATTTGCTAGCTTAGGTAAATACTTTTAACTTATTTTCCCTTATACGGACTTGGGATACGGTATTATAAAAATACCGCTTGGTCGGGTGTAGAAACCTTTTAATTGGAGATGATTAAATTGCATAATCCCGTTTTAATCTGTATTGATTGATAACAAATAACATTAGGGGTTAATGACCGTGTCCTGGATATCCTTGGCTCATTTAAAAAGTGAATGGCCATAACTTAAGCACAAGGTGTAGGCATAACACCTCCTGTTGCGTATGTAAAAGATATACTCACTCGTAAGGGTGTCTTCTTGTGAGTCATTATTATGGTGTGTCGATTAATCTTGACCGGCTTGTATTGTATAATCACCGGCCCTAAATGTTGGACAAACATGTAAATCGGATACAAGATTTTTATTAATAAAATTGTCCCAAGTTATAAAAGATATTTTGTGTGCCTCGTGCATTCAAATCAATTTTCAAAATTTTTCCAAAATGAGTCAGTTAATTGTATTTACCAGTGTAAACTGACGTATTTTCCAAAAAGGGTTAAGTGACAGGTACTGAACGTAATTGGCTGGAAGCTCAGGGCGTTAATAAGGAATCTTGCAAGTTCTAGATGCCTGAAGTCTGTTGAATAGTTTTTCTTTTATTTGATCCGCCTGTGGATCCTTTACTTTCCGTTGTAATACTTTGATATTACTTTATATTCGGATTGTAATATATTTATCTTTTGCTTCCGCTGTGCATTTATATATTGTGTTGTTTGACTATGATGATATCAACTACGTCACGATACTCCCCACCGGGCCCACCGGTAATACGTGGAAATATCGGGGTGTGACAGGTTGGTATCAGAGCCAACATTGAGTGAATTAAACACTATTCTTTCGTGTTTAATCTCAATGACACAGTAGCACATTCCTTGACCTTCTGAGTCTAGACTTAACATAGGAATACTCTCAATCCTAATCTGTAAATTTTTCTTCCAATTTTTTTATATATTGGATATGTCGCCAAGCGAAGAAGCTGTATTAGAAATTCTCCACATCCGGAGCCTAGAAATGCTGAGCTTTGTACCGCGGCGAGAATGAAACGAGCATCCAGGGAGAGAACATTCAGAAATAAAAAGAAGGGGAAGCTCCTCTTGCTGAAGATCGTTTCCTTAATAGTCCTTATAAGGACATATTTATCTTTCAGTCCCTTCGAGGACACACTATTCCTTTCAAGTCCCGCTTAGGGAAACTCTGTACTATTATTTTTATATAGTGGATTGATTAAATTTAAGGTTTCATTCTAAACATGAAAAATGAAATAAATGAAAAATATACATTCCTTTTATAAGATCTACCATTATAATAGAATGGCAAAATCTAAAAAGGACATGACCTAGCCACGTGTTATTTTAAGACATGGCCAAGATGGTAAGACCTATTCAAGAGATTCAAATCCTTGTTAACACCTAAGAACGTGTTAGCACTCTTGACAAATGTGATCCGAGAAAATCACAACAGTCATTCTTATATTGGATTCTTCCAATTTTCTTATCTAGCCTAGTGATTTAGAAATCATGGCTTAAATCATCGAATACAGATGATCATATTTTTAAACACCTAAGAACATGTTAAACACTCTTGACAAAAGTGATCTGAGAAAATCACAATAGTCATCCCTATATTGGAAATTTTCAAATTTCCTGATTTAGCCTAATGATCTAGAAATCATGGCTTATGTCATCCTATAAGATGAACATATTATAAACATCCGTTAGTGATGAAGTGCCTACGGGCTAAACTTGTTGTCCGATAAGACAACGACAGTGGTGGTCTTTGACCTCCTGCCTAAAAATGTTGGACCATGTCCAAGCATAATAGTCGGTATGATCCAAACGATCTTGACTAATAGCATCTGAAAAGATGATCATATCATAAACATCCCTTAGAAGGGAAATGCCCACGGGCTATATCTATTGTCCTAAAAGACAAAAGGCAGTTGTAGTCTTCGACTCTCTGTCAAGAAAAGTAACCGACTATTCTCAAACCTTAAATGCCTCGATCCCAAACGATCATGGCTTATAAATTCAAATATGTCCTCGTGACAAGGCCGTTGTGCCACTTTAATATCCTTAATGTCTTATATACTAGGATAAATTATAATGAAAATACTAATAAAATTAACAAATTAACCCATATGGTTTATATTACCATGGTTAATAAATCATCAAAAATGATAATTTCATAATAACCTTTGAGTAAATCATTGTCAATATTTATGTAGTAATCAAGCTACATGGCTAGATCAGATGAAGTTAACAGCCACTTGAAGGTGAACAATGATACTACCAGGATTAATATAACTGGAGCGGAACTGCAGACATTAATAGATGATGTTGTTACTCACGCTCTTGGCAGACAGTATAATGAATCATATGATACCCGCTCTAAGACTCTATCTGTGGCTCGTAGTAAGACCTCTTCTAAATCACATGAGTCAAAGGAAGACGATGTTCATAACTCGTCAAATCAGAGGAGTGTTCCGTCTAGACAGGTTGTGCTTAACGAAGGGCCACATGTTAAAACCTGTTCATATAAATATTTTGTCTCCTGCAAGCCCAGAGACTTCACAGGAGAAAAAGGAGCCATCGACTGCATGACATGGCTCGATGAGATGGACACTGTTGTTGATATTAGTGGATGTGCAGAGCAAGACATTGTGAAGTTTGTTTCACAGTCTTTTAAAGGAGAAGCTCTAGCTTGGTGGAGGTCACTAATCCAAGCTACTGGGAAGATCCCGTTATATAATCTGACATGGGATCAGTTTACTGCTCTTATCAAAGAAAATTACTGTCCTCAACATGAAGTTGAGAAAATCGAGACTGGTTTCTTGACATTGGTCATGAAGAACTTAGATTGTCAGACATATCTTACAAGTTTCAATACCATGTCTCGGTTGGTTCCTTACTTGATCACACCAGAACCAAAGCGAATAGCTCGCTTTATTGGGGGTATAGCCCCAGAAATAAAGGCAAGTGTGAAAGCATCGAGACCTACTACTTTCAGGTCAGTGGCAGATCTGTCGCTATCTCTCACACTCGATGTGGTCAGAAACAAGGTTGCCAAAGCCTCTGAAGATGGAAAGCGTGAAAGAGAGGAGGAGAACTCTCATCGATCTAACAAGAAGAAGAAGGGAAGTTCTGAGCATAAGAAAGATTCCGAGTTTAGGAAAAACTCGAGTCAGTTAAATAACAGGCCCAAATGCAGTAACTGCTTGAAACGACATTCTGGAAAATGTACGATTGACCCAAGTGCTAAATTGTGTGGAATTTGCAAGACCAAAACCTTAGATTGCAAGGAATTAAAGAACGCCACATGTTACAATTGTAACGAGGAAGGGCACATCAAAACCAACTGCCCAAAGCTTATAAAGAAGCCTGGAGAGGCCAGGAAAACAAACGCATGAGTCTTCCGAATGAACGCCCAGGAGATGGTGCAGAATTATAATTATATAGCAGGTATCTTTCCTTACCAAGCAATTTATGCAGAAATTTATTTGATGATGGCACATATGATTCTATAATGAACGATAACTGTTGAGAACTGTTGTCTCCGCCTGACTAGGACTCCGGTAATTTAACGCGAGATAGAAATTGGCCGATGATACTGTGACAACTCGAGTTTCTGAGATTCCATCTTCGTATTGTTGCACGTTAATTGTTTAGATTGCTTGTTTACACGACTTGTTTGTTTCGCAACTGTGCACACTTGTAAAACGTTAAATCATATTGTGATTGATATTTTATAATTGGGGTGCATTATATTTGGGTGTATGATAATAGTGTAATTTGTGTTAATTGGTGTTGTATAGTTTAATATGGATCATTGGCCCAACACCCCTGCTCATACGAAAACACCCCCTGTGAAACCACCTACTCACGAAAACACCTTGAGTGTTTTCGTCCACCTGGTGACAGACGAAATCAGTATGGGCTTTAGGCCCAGTAATGGACCTGTTATATATTATTCCAACCCTTTATGCGAGAACCTTTATTCGACAAACCCTAGACACCTATCACACTCTCTCTAGTTTTCTTTGAAACCCGACGGCAGCCCTTCCCTCATTCGAAGCCAGATTCCTTGTTGATCATTCTGAGTCGGTTAGTGACTTTCACAATTAGTTGTTTCAGATACGATTATATTGTTATGTTGTTGCTTGTGTTCATGAAAGAATTGGATATGGTCGATCAGTTACGTAACTGTATGCGAAACATGATAGGATTAAATGATTGGTTTGGTATGATATGAACGTGATCAGGATCGGAATAGCATGTTAAATGTTATGTTCTGTGATGAATGTTAGGTATTAATGAATGTTATGTACGGTGATACTTTGATATGAGGATTGGATCACGTAACAGTTTTTGATGGTTAGAATGCTTGATAATCACAATGACTTAGTGATGATTGTATGATTGATTGAATCGGTGTGTGTAACTGATGTTGATGATGATGAAATCCGACACCCAACGAAATCCCCATCTTAACGAAATCACCAAAGGGATTTCGTTGGCCCAAGTGTTTTCGGCCCAAGTGTTTTCGTCACTCAAAAAGGGATTTCGGCCCATATGTGATTTCGTCACATGTGTACTAGTCATGTATTCTGAGCCGTAACTCTGTTAGCATATAACGCTGTTAGTTGATAAACTTTGTTAGATTGTTAATCCAATTAAATATGTTAACTCTGTTATGACTGTTAAGTGGTTAACTCTGTTAGTTGTTAATCCATTAGTTGTTAACTTTATTAGTTCTATTCAGCATGTAACTCTGTTAAGCTTGTTGACTTTGTTAATTCTGAAGTATATAACATTACTAGTTATTAACTCTGTTAAGTTAAGTGGAGTAATTCTGTTAACTTTACTCACTCAGTTAGCTTGCTAGTTCTGCTAGATGCCAACTCTGTTAAGTGTATGATTGGATAGTTATATTAGAATAAACTGTGAAGGACATTGATGTGGTACATGAACTATTTGGATGCGATTAACTGTTTGTTTTGTATGATGATTAACTGCCAAATACACTATCTGACATTAGAATACATGCGAATCGTTACGAACCTAAACTAATGGTATATACGTGCGTACTATAGGTCGTGATTGATTAATTGTGAGCGTGTATACTTTAGCATACCGAGCAAACCAAGGTGAGTTCACACTAGCCAAGGCATGGGATTCCCAGGGGTTGGGAATGGGATTGGATAACTACTCGTACAACCATTACTATTAAACTACTTATTACTGTCCTCGGATTGAAGGGCACGTACGTAAAACCTACGTACAGTTCTACTTACTACTGTCCTCAGATTGAAGGGCATGTATGTAAAGCCTACGTACACGATCTTAAGACCATCAACTCTATCAAAGGAAGTCCCTCAATTATCGACTTAATCGCCGAGGCCTAGGGCGAGCGGGTCATTAGTTAATAGCGCTATTAGGTTTAACAAACCTCACACCGTGCCAGTCGGACGGGCGTGTACTAATGGACTATGGGCAAAGGGTCAATGCTGATAGACATTGACTTAGGGCACCTCTTACATTTTCGTAGCAGTCGATACGCGTGGTCTTGTAACACATGGGAAGCCCCCACTAATCATCGCACATATGCCTGGATAGGCCACGATAAGGATCAATACGATACATGGTTTACAAAACGAACATACGATTTATGAAATGAATACTATAACCAAACAACCAACTGTGAACTCGCTCAACTTTGTTGTTGATTCGTTGCTACATGCCTTGCAGGTCATTAGGTACTCATGGGGTTTGCACAGGGGGGAACAGTCGTTGTGGGACATGGCAGTGTGTGCCATGCTTTAAACACTACTTTATTTCATATTTAATACTTGCTATGGGTTTTGCAAATTATGCTTCCGCTAAACACTTAATTATTCTTTGGTTTTTGAACACCCTTCATATTGATGGTTGAATTATGTTTATTTATATGCTTGTTCAATATGATTGGTGGCTTGATCCTGGTCAGTCACGCCTCCAAGCGGTGATACTCCGCGTGTGGATTTTGGGGGTGTGACAGATTGGTATCAGATCCATTGGTTATAGAGAACTTGGCTTTAATAAGGGAAAACGTTTTTGTTAAAACCAGACTATAACCTGTACAGTGCTCTACGATCCACAACGACGCTTCACTCCACGTGCAAGGCTCGACATTCTAGGTGATATGGTTTACGTTTTATTACCTACATGCTAGATATCGTAGAACTTTGCTCATGATATGCCTAGTTAGTATAGCTACTGTTGCTTGAACACATGTGTGCTTACTCTCTTCTGTCATCACACTTTCGCGAACCCTTCTCACTCATGTTTCTCTTGATATGAAGATCATGTCTGGATGCATTAACATGACACAAGCCCAGTTGACGGCTCTGATCAACGAACAGGTTGCTGCGGCACTTGCAGCCGCACAAGCAGGAGGTATACCCTGCAGTTTAAACTCATTCTAGGATCTTTAGGTCCTACTCTCGTGAACCCAACCTTGTGTTAAACTTTGTCCTTTCTTATACCCACAACAGGTCAACATGCCCAGCCACCTGTGTGTACCTTCAAAACTTTTATGGACTGCCGACCCACTACTTTTAGCGGCACTGAAGGAGCAGTAGGTCTCCTCCACTGGTTTGAGAAACTAGAATCTGTGTTCGAAATGTGTGAATGCCCTGAGGCACGCAGGGTGAAGTATGCTACCGGCACTCTCGAGGGTTTAGCCCTCACATGGTGGAACGCTCAGGTCCAAATGCTGGGGTTGGTTGCTGCTAACGCCACCCCATGGAACAATTTTAAAGAGATGATCGAGGAGGAATACTGCAGTCGTGATGACATTCATAAGTTGGAAGTCGAGTTCTACAACCTCAAGATGACGGGGTCAGAAATTGAGGCGTATACGAAGAGATCGAATGAGCTCGCATTACTGTGTCCTACCATGGTGGACCCTCCAATTAAGCGTATTGAACTTTTTCTCAATGGCTTAGTGCCAGAAATACAAAGTCACGTGACTTCAGCAAACCTCGCCACCATCCAGCAGGTTGTTCAGTTGGCTCACCGTCTCACTGATCAGGCGGTGGAGCAGAACAGGTTACCAAAACGTATTAGTGCTACAGCCACCTCTGAAACTCCCAGTGACAACAAACGTAAATGGGATGGAGCTTCAAGCAGAGGTTCAACTTCTGTTCAGTCCCAGTCGCAGCAGAGAAGAACTGAAGATTTTAAGAGCCCTGGGCAGCAATCTTCTGGTAGCCAAGGGCAAAGTGGTTATCATGGGAACCTTCCAAAGTGCAACAGATGCAATAAACACCACAGCGGCCAGTTCAACAAGAATCGTTGCCAGAGGTGTCTCAAAATGGGTCATGAAGCTAAGGATTGTAGAAGCTTACGACCTGCAAATCAGAACCAGCGACAACAGCCACTAGCTCCACAAGACCAACAACAACAGCAACGAGACAACAAAGGGTGCTTTCAGTGTGGAGCTGAAGGCCACTTCAAGAGAGATTGTCCCCAGCTGACCAGGAACCATAACAACAACAACAACAATCACAACAATCAGGGGAATGGGAACAATGGGGGTAACAATGGCAACGGTGCAAGGGTTCGTGTGTTCGTTATTGGCCAGGGAGAAGCGAGGAATGATCCCAATGTTGTGACGGGTAAGTTCCTTCTCGACGACTTTTACGTTACTGTCTTATTTGATTCAGGGGCTGATACTAGTTATGTGTCCCTAAAAGTTAGTCAACTGCTTAAACGTACCCCAACACATTTGAACCCCAAGCACACTGTAGAGTTAGCTAATGGTAAAAGTCTAGAGGTCACCCACGTAGTCAAGGGTTGTAATATTGTTCTTGCTGATCATACTTTCTCGATCGACCTCCTTCCTATCACACTGGGTAGTTTCGACGTTGTCATTGGGATGGACTTGTTATCCCAACACCAAGCAGAGATTCTTTGCAACGAAAAGATTTTCCGTATTCCCCGCCCAGGTGATGAACCTCTTATGATTCGTGGCGACAAGAGTGGTGCCGTTGTGAGCATCATCTCCTTCCTAAAGGCCCAAAAGTGTTTGCGAAAGGGCCACACTGCTATTCTGGCTCTCGTTACTGACACCTCGAAGAAAGAGAAGAAGATAGAAGACTTTCTAATTGTACGCGACTATCCCGAGGTATTCCCTGAGGAGTTACCTGGCCTTCCGCCTCATAGACAAGTCGAGTTTCAAATCGAGCTAGCTCCTGGAGCAGCACCCATAGCTCGTGCACCGTATCGCTTAGCTCCATCAGAGTTGAAAGAACTCTCTACGTAACTACAAGAACTCTTGGATAAGGGTTTTATTCATCCTAGCTCTTCGCCCTGGGGAGCTCCAGTGCTATTCGTGAAGAAGAAAGACGGTACGTTCAGAATGTGCATCGACTACCGTGAACTGAACAAGGTGACTGTGAAGAATCGCTATCCTCTTCCACGCATTGACGACTTGTTCGACCAGCTGCAAGGGTCAGGCTACTATTTAAAGATTGATTTGAGATCAGGATATCACCAGCTGAGAGTCCGAGAAGAGGACGTCTCCAAAACAGCCTTTAGAACTCGATATGGCCACTATGAGTTTTTGGTAATGCCTTTTGGGCTGACAAACGCACCAGCGGTCTTCATGGACTTGATGAATCGAGTGTGCAAGCCTTATCTGGACAAGTTTGTCATAGTTTTCATCGACGACATCCTGATCTATTCGAAGAGTCAGGAGGAACACGAGCAACATTTACGACTCATTTTTGAACTCCTTCGAACAGAACAGCTGTATGCCAAGTTTTCAAAATGTGACTTCTGGCTTCGTGAAGTCCATTTCTTAGGCCATGTGGTGAATAAGAACGGGATTCACATTGATCCATCCAAGGTAGATTCGATCAAGAGCTGGCCTGCACCTCGTACACCAACGAAAATCCGCCAATTCTTAGGCTTGGCAGGTTGCTACAGGAGATTCATCAAGGACTTCTCCAAGATTGCACAGCCTCTCACCTCACTAACGCCGAAAGGCGTTGTTTATCGATGGGGAAACGCACAGGAATTAGCATTTCAACATCTAAAAGATAGACTTTGCAGTGCACCTATTCTTTCATTGCCAGAGGGCACAGACGACTTCGTGGTTTACTGCGACACATCCATTCAGGGTCTTGGTTGTGTATTGATGCAGCGGGATAAAGTTATAGCCTACGCCTCATGCCAACTCAAGGTTCATGAAAAGAATTACACTACACACGATCTAGAGCTGGGAGCGGTTGTTTTTGCACTTAAGATATGGAGACACTACCTGTATGGTACCAAATGTGCTATCTACACTGATCACAGAAGCCTCGAGCATATCTTCAAATAGAAGGAACTGAATATGCGACAACGATGATGGGTCGAACTGCTGGATGACTACGAATGCTCGATCAGATACCACCCGGGCAAAGCCAACGTTGTGGTCGACGCCCTCAGTCGAAAGGACACTGCGCCCAAGCGTGTACGAGCTTTGCAACTCACTATACAGTCTAGTCTTCCTTCTCAGATACGAAATGCTCAGGTAGAAGCATTGAAACCAGAAAACGTCAGGGCTGAAGCCCTACGTGGCTCAAGGCAATGATTGGAACAAAAGGAAGACGGTGCTTACTACGTAACAGGACGCATTTGGGTCCCACTCTATGGCAACTTACGCGAGCTTGTAATGAATGAAGCTCATAAGTCTCGCTACTCAGTACATCCTGGTTCGGATAAGATGTACCACGACTTGAAAACTACATATTGGTGGCCTAGCATGAAAGCTCATATAGCAACTTACGTCAGCAAATGTTTGACTTGTGCGAGAGTCAAAACGGAATATCAGAAACCATCAGGCCTACTCCAACAACCGGAAATACCACAGTGGAAATGGGAACAAATTTCCATGGATTTTGTTACTGGCCTGCCTAGATCCCAACGTGGGAATGATACTATTTGGGTGATCGTGGATCGGCTCACAAAGTCTGCACACTTCTTGGCTATTAAGGAAACAGACAAGTTCTCTACCTTAGCAGACATTTACCTAAAAGAAGTGGTTTCAAGGCACGGGGTGCCAACCTCTATTATATCAGATCGTGATGCACATTTTACTTCAGAACTGTGGCAAGCAATGCACAAATCTTTCGGCTCTCGTTTAGACATGAGCACAGCTTATCACCCTCAGACGGATGGGCAGTCTGAGCGCACTATTCAAACTTTAGAAGACATGCTTCGTGTATGTGTAATCGATTTCGGAAACGGCTGGGAAAAACATCTCCCATCGTACAACAACAGTTATCACACCAGCATTCAAGCCGCTCCATTTGAGGCATTGTACGGACGTAAATGCCGGTCACCTCTTTGTTGGGCAGAGGTGGGTGATAGTCAAATCACAGGTCCAGAACTCGTAGTTGATACTACAGAAAAGATTGCTCAGATATGACAACGCATGGCGGCAGCTCGTGACCGTCAGAAAGCATACGCCGATAAAGACAGGAAACCACTCGAGTTCCAGGTTGGGGATCGAGTGCTACTCAAAGTTTCACCCTGGAAGGGTGTGGTTCGTTTTGGAAAACGAGGCAAGCTCAATCCGCGATATGTCGGACCATTCGAAATCATTGAGAAAATAGGCAAAGTGGCCTACAGACTGAACTTACCAGCTGAACTCAGTGCAGTTCACAACGTCTTTCACGTGTTGAATCTGAAGAAGTGTCTGTCAGATGAGACCCTCATAGTTCCTTTGAAGGAGCTTACTATCGATGAACAATTGCGATTCGTCAAGGAACCAGTTGAAATCATGGACCGGGATGTTAAGGTCCTCAAGAACACCAGAATACCTCTTGTTCGGGTTCGTTGGAACTCCCGTCGTGGTCCAGAGTTCACCTGGGAACGAGAAGATCAAATGAAACTCAGGTATCCCCAGTTATTCGGAAACAGTGCAACCACTACTGAGGCTGAAGCTACTACAGAATTTCGGGACGGAATTCCAAATCAACAGGGGGATGATGTGACACCCCAGGAAAACCAGTAAACAACACAGCACAGCTAGCTTCCTCAGTAACCGCATGCTAAATTTCGGGACGAAATTTCTTTCAAGTTGGGGATAATGTGACAACTCGAGTTTCTGAGATTCCATCTTCGTATTGTTGCATGTTAATTGTTTAGATTGCTTGTTTACACGACTTGTTTGTTTCGTAACTGTGCACACTTGTAAAATGTTAAATCGTATTGCGATTGATATTTTATAATTGGGGTGCATTATATTTGGGTGTATGATAATAGTGTAATTTGTGTTAATTGGTGTTGTATAGTTTAATATGGATCATTGGCCCAACACCCCTGCTCATACGAAAACACCCCCTGTGAAACCACCTACTCACGAAAACACCTTGAGTGTTTTCGTCCACCTGGTGACCGACGAAATCAGTATGGGCTTTAGGCCCAGTAATGGACCTGTTATATATTATTCCAACCCTTTATGCGAGAACCTTTATTCGACAAACCCTAGACACCTATCACACTCTCTCTAGTTTTCTTTGAAACCCGAAGGCAGCCCTTCCCTCATTCGAAGCCAGATTCCTTGTTGATCATTCTGAGTCGGTTAGTGACTTTCACAATTAGTTGTTTCAGATACGATTATATTGTTATGTTGTTGCTTGTGTTCATGAAAGAATTGGATATGGTCGATCAGTTATGTAACTGTATGCGAAACATGATAGGATTAAATGATTAGTTTGGTATGATATGAACGTGATCAGGATCGGAATAGCATGTTAAATGTTATGTTCTGTGATGAATGTTAGGTATTGATGAATGTTATGTACGGTGATACTTTGATATGAGGATTGGATCACGTAACAGATTTTGATGGTTAGAATGCTTGATAATCACAATGACTTAGTGATGATTGTATGATTGATTGAATCGGTGTGTGTAACTGATGTTGATGATGATGAAATCCGACACCCAACGAAATCCCCATCTTAACGAAATCACCAAAGGGATTTCGTTGGCCCAAGTGTTTTCGGCCCAAGTGTTTTCGTCACTCAAAAAGGGATTTTGGCCCATATGTGATTTCGTCACATGTGTACTAGTCAAGTATTCTGAGCCGTAACTCTGTTAGCTTATAACGCTGTTAGTTGATAAACTTTGTTAGATTGTTAATCCAATTAAATATGTTAACTCTGTTATGACTGTTAAGTGGTTAACTCTGTTAGTTGCTAATCCATTAGTTGTTAACTTTATTAGTTCTATTCAGCATGTAACTCTGTTAAGCATGTTGACTTTGTTAATTCTGAAGTATATAACATTACTAGTTATTAACTCTGTTAAGTTAAGTGGAGTAATTCTGTTAACTTTACTCACTCAGTTAGCTTGCTAGTTCTGTTAGATGCCAACTCTGTTAAGTGTATGATTGGATAGTTATATTAGAATAAACTGTGAAGGACATTGATGTGGTACATGAACTATATGGATGCGATTAACTGTTTGTTTTGTATGATGATTACCTGCCAAATACACTATGTGACATTAGAATACATGCGAATCGTTACGAACCTAAACTGATGGTATATACGTGCGTACTATAGGTCGTGATTGATTAATTGCGAGCGTGTATACTTTAGCATACCGAGCAAACCAAGGTGAGTTCACACTAGCCAGGGCATGGGATTCCCAGGGGTTGGGAATGGGATTGGATAACTACTCGTACAACCATTACTATTAAACTACTTATTACTGTCCTCGGATTGAAGGGCACGTACGTAAAACCTACGTACAGTTCTACTTACTACTGTCCTCGGATTGAAGGGCATGTACGTAAAGCCTACGTACACGATCTTAAGACCATCAACTCTATCAAAGGAAGTCCCTCAATTATCGACTTAATCGCCGAGGCCTAGGGCGAGTGGGTTATTAGTTAATAGCGCTATTAGGTTTAACAAACCTCACACCGTGCCCGTCGGACGGGCGTGTACTAATGGACTATGGGCAAAGGGTCAATGCTGATAGACATTGACTTAGGGCACCTCTTACATTTTCGTAGCAGTCGATACGCGTGGTCTTGTAACACATGGGAAGCCCCCACTAATCATCGCACATATGCCTGGATAGGCCGCGATAAGGATCAATACGATACATGGTTTACAAAACGAACATACGATTTATGAAATGAATACTATAACCAAACAACCAACTGTGAACTCGCTCAACTTTGTTGTTGATTCGTTGCTACATGCCTTGCAGGTCATTAGGTACTCATGGAGTTTGCACAGGGAGGAACGGTCGTTGTGGGACATGGCAGTGTGTGCCATGCTTTAAACACTACTTTATTTCATATTTAATACTTGCTATGGGTTTTGCAAATTATGCTTCCGCTAAACACTTAACTATGCTTTGGTTTTTGAACACCCTTCATATTGATGGTTGAATTATGTTTATTTATATGCTTGTTCAATATGATTGGTGGCTTGATCCTGGTCAGTCACGCCTCCAAGCGGTGATACTCCGCGTGTGGATTTTGGGGGTGTGACAGATACTATTGATGGTCTTTTGTGACCTAGGCTAAGTGATATTGATATTTTTTATGACGTTCATTAAGAATGTTAGTGCCATATTGGCCTGTATAGTTTAATGAAACCATGGTTAGTATATGTTAAGGCCATCGGGGTGATGAATAGCAGTTGTTGGATTGCAACTAAGTAAATGATGCATCTGGTAATAGGAACCATTTCTTTGTTCCTGTCGGAAATCTTAAGTTATAAAATTCTAATGTACTCTCTCTCCAGATAAATGCATTCAAATGAAATTGATATCTCTTTGATCTCCATCGATTACGAATACCAGATGGTATAACAAAAGCGCCATATGAGGATTGGTGTATCTTAATATGTTCCATAGATTACTTCCATTCCTGATCAGTATGGAGGTTTAATGCATGGAACCACAAGGATATTCCAATGGTCATACGGTATTAAATTCAACTAATGGTATTCAAAGATGATATCCAGAATGGAATTGTCTAAGTAAGTGTCTCTGACTAAGAAATCCGTGGACTCGTAACATAAATGTGTCAATCATTTGACACCAGCAAGGATGGATGAACTGGAGACTGAGATTTGGAAAATCTCTGTAACCTCCTTGTATCTTGATTATCTTCTCCTAAGACTACCCTGTTTACCTCCCGAGAGACAAGTAGAGTTAAGATTAACATCCCGCTTAGGGTTGGAGTGTGTAAGAACTCCATGTTGATCATGGAATAATCGAAACCCTGATTAAGTAAACTTTAAGATAAGAGATTCATATAGCCTAACTCGATATTCTGAGAGTTTGATAAGAAAGACGGTTCATTTTGCTTATGCATTCATTACCGCAACCCTATTTTAACAACGATTAAGAATCACCATCAACTACCCAGGATCGTTGAGTTATTCAACTAGCTATAAGGATTAACTACTCATTAAGATTAGTTTTAAGCAATGGTTGGGATAACCATCCCACCTTAAGATAAGCTTTTCTATAATAATTGATATGTAAGTATTAAGGCTGCTCCTTTGGAGACCTTGTATAGATGGAATGTTAAACATCTGTTGTTAGATAGAGAATTGGTAAGTCCAATTATCAGGATCTGAAAGTTGCCTAGGAAACAACAAATAAGGTCATACAAATCCATAATCGATTGTAACTTGCCAGTATACGGCAGGAAATCAAGGATTTATGAAAATAGCAACCCTCCTAAGTTCTGGTTAAAAGATAAGGTTCAACAAAAGATAACACCCTAGAAGGGTGTGCCGAGTTGTAATTTTCAGGTTAGTTAAGCTCGGAATATATAAAGTCATTCGAAGGATTCGAATGTATTAAGACTAAATAGCTTACGAGCTAAGACCTAATTTAGGAGCTTGGTGGAACGCGCAATGTGACCCACACTAATGATTTAGCGACGTGTCACCAATAAGTCGAAAAGCACTATCACATAATGATATGCAGATCTATGATAGTATGAGCAACCTATGTCGATTGAGAACCGACAGGTTAAGGAGCTCCAAAAGAAAGTATGCACCTATTGTATAGGTCAACTGGGATACCCTTGGAGGCCCAATTATACTATGGAAGTTAAATCCATGATACGACAGAAAGTACTTCCTTTACTTTAACCAAATCTCGAGGTCAAGATTTATTTTAAGGGGGTGAGGATGTAACACCTTGAAAAATCACGTCCAATGAAGTATTGACACGTGTAATAAACCCTAATGAAGTCAAACGTTGAATTTAAGGGACTAATTTTTCAAAAAATCGAAAACTTTGATTATGAAAGAACTGGAAGTATTATTATACCTAAAATAAGTTTCTAAATAACCTTTTATGGTTTTATATTCACAAATGAGCCACTTGTTAATCAAGTGTAATTAATTAAAAGTTTGCGCAGAAAAGGGTTAAAAGCGTCAACATGTTAATTCTTACCTCTGAGTGACCTTTTAACAAACCGAGAGCCTCATGATATTTGATTATACTCTCGGGATTGCCAATCATTGGCCACCCAAGGCTTTTATGCCCAAAAGTGAAGTAACGCGCAACTTTGCAAGTATAAGGGACTAAAAGTGTCAATATGTTTAATTATACCTCTGAATGACCTTTTATCGAGCCCGAAACATTATGATGTTTAATAATACTTTCAAGAATGCCTCATATGAATTAGATGAGGCTTCAATGCTATTAAATGATGAGTTGCGCAAGTTTGCGCATTAGAATGACCTAAAGCGTCAAACTGCTAAAGTATACCGATTCGTATGTTATCGGACCTTCTGGAATATGACCATGAGATAAACATACCATAATTATCCCTAATATAGCTTAGATATAGGCTTAGAGGTGTTTGGTGCGCAAAAATAAGCTTTTAAGTCATGCAGGGACTAAAAGTGTCAAAAAGCGCACAAGTTTGCGTTTACGCGCATATCTCACATTCTGAATATCCCCGGACACCCAAAAATTTATGTAAACACTAAAATATGTTATTTTAGTGTTTGGCTTGATAAAATTCCATTCGTCGCGTCAATTGGTTCGTTTTTCGCGTCCGTCCGTGTTTCGTCGTAATTAACCGAACAACATGACGGTACGACCAAACGAACCGACATCTGGCATGTTTTTGAGCATATTTCATGTTCTCTATGCTTAGGCATCATTATAGAGCCTTAAAAATGGTTTAACGGGCCTTAGATGTGTCGGAAATAGCATTTAGAAGTGCATGGGCTAAATCTGTCAACAAGTGAAAGTTTCAGAGTGCTGACCAGGTCCTTACGGACCGTAAGGCTGGACCCTTACGGTCTGTAAGCAGTGCCCAGATGCAGAAACTCGGAAATGTTGTCTGTTTAGCCCTTCAAACGACATTTATTGCCCTTTTTCACATCCATGCGCGTCCCCTACTAATTTTAGGACTTAGGGACATGTGTTAATGATCAGGGATCACTCTTAGACTTAGTTGTCATCATCAAAATGGATCAAGAACACTATAAATAGCCCCATTGTTGCAAGACTTGATCACTCATTCATTCCTTCATCTCCTGATCATTTCTGGAACTCAAGACCCCCTTCTAAGCTTCCCTAATAGTGCATAGGACCTTGGTAAGTCTACTTAACCTTCCCTAATCATGTTTTGCTTAGTTATTAGCTTAAAAGTCAAACCGTCGTAATTAACGGTTGACTTAGCGATTAATCATTAATGGTCCAGTGATTATTCGAATTGAAGGTAGTTATAAGTTGGTAATTATGTGGGCAATAAACCCTTAAAAGGGCACCCTCTGATTCCCGTTCTAACTAGATCAAATGTCGTGTCAAAGTTGTTTATAAAAAGTCAACAGGATCCTAATTTGCGATTTAAAACATAATTAACAGTGTAGAAGCTTTGCAACCTGTTTTATTACTCTTATAACTTAGTAATTAATGTAAGAACATGTCTAAGCATGTTCGACCCGACAATTTTCTGTTTAGACC
>JARYGA010044738.1:0-28000 GCA_030545235.1 Helianthus tuberosus
GTCACGCTGGGACTCTTCTGATCATCAAAGGTCATTTAAACACATGATTCACATCCCCTAACACCCTCCAAAGGTCAAGTGCCACATGTTAACCTCTTATGGTGGCCAAATTCAGTAACCACAACATTCCAACAAGTGTAGGGATGTGATCATTCCCTCTTCTCCAAGAAATGATCCTAATGGTGAACCGAAAACTATAAATACCCACCTCCACCCTTCACTTTTCCTCACAAGAATCTGATCTTATGTGCTCTAAGTTGAAACCTTTGTTTCATACCTGAGCTATTTTGATCTAGATTAGCATTCGGGGACCCTTTGTAAGTGTTCCTTCGTTCTTTTATTGCTTTTCGAGTCCGAAAGTCAAACTTTGTTTGACTTTCTGAATTGACCAGTTTATGGTCAATGCGAAGTTCGTTTGAACTTCGTAACGTGATTGTAATCACGATGGTTATAGTCCCTTGTGACTATGCCTACTAATTACCACGTTGTCTAGGGTCGTAAGGGTAAGCGATCTAATAAATCGCTTATACCTTCGAACCCGACCCATTTGGTCGATCATTAGGATCCGACCAAACACTTTAGGTGACCATAGTATATAGGGAATAACATTCCGAGGTTATACCTTATGGTCGCTTCGTTTAAGTAGTTGTATGATAGGTAGTTTATATGCCTTAGGTAAATTACCAAAATACCCCTTTGTTGCCAAAATTCGTTTTAAACATATGTAACATAACTTTTGTCATCTAAACTGATTTGACAACCATATTAGACATGTTAAGGCATATTTTACTTGTCATAGGACTAGTTAGGCGTTCCGAACGCGTTTCACGCGAACGACACGTTAAAGTAGCATAAGCTACCTAAACGGGTCGTAATGGGTCACAAACACTTAGGTTAAATTTCGTTTTAGTATGTGGGCTTTGTTAAACCATATTACACGAGTCTCCATACTCGTTTGGTTTACGAACCCTCATTCTATCCGATCCTCCGATATTAGGTCCGGTTTATTGACATAGTTACCTATATTAGGTGTCGTTTGATTCCGAGATTTCTAGCATTGCTTGGTGGTTATCTTAGGACTTCTGAGCAATCTCAAGTGAGTACATAGACCCCTCTTTTACTGTTTTCCAAACTATTTTGGGGTGAAACACATGTGCCTACTTGTTATTTTCGTGCTTTCCTACTTTCACATCGTATACTTGCTATGTTCATTAGTACATTTATAGTACATGATTTCATTGTGTTCATGCTATGTATGCCCATTGTGTGCGTACTTAGTACATTGTTTTACATTACATTTCACGCTATGTATGTCCATTGTGTGCATACTTAGTACATTGTTTTACATTACATTTCATGCTATGTATGTCCATTGTGTGCATACTTAGTACATTGTTTTACATTACATTTCATGCTATGTATGTCCATTGTGTGCATACGTAGTACAGTTGTTTTCATCACATGCTTACATTTTGTTATGACATTTGGGTTGTTTACAATGGAACAATACATTCATTAACATTAGCTACGCCGTTCGTTAGTAGGTAGTGGTACCATAGGAATTGACAACTCCCGTTCCTGAAATCCTGGGTTTGTTTGGATTGGAAGGAATGACCGAATTCGATATACATAACTTAGATAAACCTTTAATTTGTTTAAGGGTTTATCGCCACAGTCTCAAGGCTTGGATGTATGCATTTTCACAATACCGCATAAATGTTTGTATCAGTATAGCATGCTTTTGTTCCACAAAACATAACCTTGATTTAAACCATGTTTTACTTCAATACCTTGTTTTTGTGCATTTCACATATGATTTAGTTGATATATTTCACTTACCATACGTGACATTTTTGGGTAAATATTACATGATCTACATTAACATAAACATTTTGACATTGATATACACATTTAGTGGTTTACATTGGACATAGACATTTCAATATGGTTTACACATTAACACATGACAATTCATTTATACATGAACAACTTACATTGATGGTTGGGTTGGGTAAATGATTCGAGTAACGAGGCGTGTGTAATATGATGCAAGCATGGTGGATACGCCGCTGGTACTTCCTATATATAAGTGTTTATATGACATTACATGTCGTAGCGTTACTTAAATCATTTCAATATTTGACATATTACATTTTACATAAACAACTTATTTTCACAAGACATTGATTTACAAAACAACTTATCTTATACAAACTCATTTTTACTTGGTTATTCATTTAACCTTACATTATTCTCTTATTTATACATATCATTGCTTTTTAATGATTTACAAAACAAAACAACTTACAAGGTTCATGACTGACTGTTATTAAACAATTTTTCCTAAACTTATAAGTCATGAATCCTATTTTCACAAAACCTATGTATCTCACAGGCATTTTTATGCTGACGTACCTATTTTCACATGTGTTTTCAGGAGCTTTTCCGTAGGATGATGATCGTGACACTAGGGCGGACCTGTGCATTAGAGACATAAAATGAAGATAGACTTAGTTTAATTATGTTATGAATTCTTTATTTCCTGTTTAAAGACAATGAAACTCTTATGTTGATAAATAAAATACAACTTTGAATGCCATGGTTATGAAACAATTAATTCTGTTACAACACTCCCCGACGTTTCCGCCGCGGTTGAATGTTATACGCGGTCGGGGTGTGACAGAAGAGTTGGTATCAGAGCCAATGGTTATAGGGAATTAGGTTATTAGTAATTCTTTGACCTAGACTATAACCTTTCTAGGACCCTAACACAAGTTATCTTGTGTTTAGATCTTAAAACATGTACATCACCTATCCTTAGGTGATTATCAAAACAAGAAACCAAATTTTTCGAAACGATTTTTTTTGAAAAACAATCATCTGTTTTTGGAGGATTTATTACAAGGTTTTGAACCCTCTGTTATATGGTTTTGAACCCTTCCAGTTTGGTTTTTGGCCTTGTGCCTTCAAATTTTCAAAATCTCGTCAACGTCTTGGGTCTTAAGTAATGTGAACACGTGCAAACTGGAAGAGTGAATGCCTGTATTCTGGGTTTTCTGTCTAGGCAAGCACTTCGTATATATCTCATCAGACGCGAGACCAGTTGTGCTTACCTGGGAATTCTTGGGATGAGTGTTCACTTATAGGCGAGCATGTCTTCGCGATACATTATTTTTGACCCATTTACTTTGATAAGTCACTGTGTGTCGTTTGTTTGCTTGGTAATGCGGACAAATGACCACCATCTTTGCTTTTGTTGATTTTGTTTCATCTCATTCTCTTCATCCAATCATCTCACTCGTTTCCTTTCATGTTTTCCTCTTTTAGAATGCCTCCTCGACGCGAGAACCAGATAGCGACTGCCGAACTGGCAGAAATTATTGCGCAGCAGATGGCTGCTCAATTCCCAAATCTCTTTGCTCAATGGCACCAAGCCAACAACAACAATGCTCCATGCAAATACAAGGATTTTAACTCGGCTAAACCACTCAAGTTTAGTGGTTCTGAAGGAGAGACTGGGCTTCTTCAATGGTTCGAGAGCATTGAGAATACTTTCCGCCAAGTGCAGTGTCCGGATAATCGCAAGGTCGAGTTTTCTTCGAGCGTGTTTCAGAAGAGGGCTCTCACATGGTGGAACGGGGTTACGAGAGACCGTGGTGCAGAAGCTGCTCTAGCACAAACTTGGGTTGAACTTAGGTGTAACAACCCTCATTAAAAAGTCCTATTTATATTATTATTTTATTCAATAGGAAACCCTAATTAAGAGACCCAAGTGATTCTACGCAAAACCTACAAATTTCAGAATAATCAGAATCAGGATCAGGGCCCCTAAAACTCTGGGGGGGGGGGGCATTCCCTACTCAACGATTATCCTTATAACTTATTATAAAAATCGAATTTAATCAAATCGTTGAGTCACCTGCACTTCAAACACACGTGGCAATAATATAGGAAAATGTGACCCTTACGGACCGTAAGGGTTTATGCTTACGGGGTCCGTAAGCTAAGGAAAATTTTGGGTATAAATAGCAGGCTTTGGGACTGGGTTCTGTGCGTTCGTTCGACGATAAAATTCAACTCAGGCGCGGAGATATCGTCCAAATACTCACAATTAACACACACAAATCACTAATTGATGCTGCAATCAGGGTATTAACTCGATCGCTGCTACGATTCAATGTCCGATCGATTAAACTATCCAACGATTGTTTAAGTGCCGTTCAAATTGAGTTTATAGTTTGTTATTCATCGTGATTTCGACTTGAATGTTTGAGTGCTGTTCGAACTCGGACTATACTCTGTCATTCGTTGTGAATCCGCTGAATTGTTAAGTATTGCACTTTGTCATTCGTTGTGAGGGTTTTATCTCGTGAGTTATCGTAAATGCTGTATTAGTTACTTACCTAGTTTGTATGCACTAGGTTACAATGCTAATCAGTAGGCTAGGCTCTGCTCAAATTAAATCTGCAATATATCAAGGATTATCTGTAGACTAAGCTTTGCCCGTAGAAATCTGCAATGTGAGTTCATTTCTCTTTTCTCACAGTTTGTGAGTCCACTCTATTTTCTCACAGTTTTATCACCTTTTTGTGATACAATTATATTTACAAAGGCTTTACAAAATCCTAAATGGTTACCAGTTATACTTACAGTGATTAAGTTTTTATATTAACTGCCGATATGAAAGGTTTTATACATTATTTGATTCTCTTTATTATTTGCCAGAAAGTTAGTCAATATTAGCATGACTATAATAACAGTGGAAATTATGCATTCTACTAAGATTATATTTTAGTCTTAGTCACGTTAATATACTAAATAATGATATTACAATTATTTAATTGACATATTATATTTGATAAAGTTATTATAGTTTGATATAAAATGCTATATGTCATTTATAGGATTAAATGGTTTTATGCCATAAGTAATATATTTGACAAAGAAATGTCAACGGACACAATTAAGTCCGGAGTCACTAGTTGAGAGAATGATCAACACTGACATGTCCAAAGACACTAGTTGAGAGAATGATCAACAGTGTTATGAATAGAAATTACTAGTTGAGAGAATGATCAACAGTGTTATAGAATCACTAGTTGAAAGAATGATCAACAGTGATATAACCATAATTACTAGTTAAGAGAATGATTAACAGTAATATGACCGGAGTCACTAGTTGAAAGAATGATCAACAGTGATATGACCAGAATCATTAGTTGAAAGAATGATCAACAATGATATGATTATAGTCACAGGAATCGCCTAGTGACAGATAAATTGAATAATAGTAAAATATAATTACTTGATAAATTCACTATTGGACAAAAGTGAGCCAATGAGTAATATGATTAATGTCATATTGAAACTACCACCATATGACAAATACTGATTGAGTTGGGTAAATATAAATAGATATAAAAACCTTAATACTGTAAGATATAACAATATATTTTATAAAAATGGAATGAATTCACTCAGTATTTTCGCTGACAAAACCTTTTTCAAACCTTTTTCAGGTAATTACAGTAGATTGGAATAAGAGCTGGATACGACAATGAAAGGCTTCAAGAAGTGGCTTATTTTATTAATTAAATCAAATTAAGAAATATTGTTTTATGTAAAAAAAATTATCTTATTAAAGCTACCTTTATAAAACATGGGTTTATCCCATCTATTTAATAAATAAAATCCGGTGTTTCTAAACTCTGATATTTTTCCTAACTCACGGTCCTGATGAAATTTCCGCTGCAATGTTTTATAAAATTTATCACCGGTACCACTGGACTGTTCACGACTTCTGATTCCGTCCAGGGTGGGTCGGGGGTCGTGACATTAGGGCCCTTATGATGAGGGAATTCTGTCCTCGCCATGAACAACGAACGTTGGAGAAAGAGTTTGATAACTTAAAGCAAGATAGTGGCGAGCACAGGGCATATACTGATAGGTTTGAGGAGTTGAGTCTGCTATGCCCAACAATGGTTACCCCACTCGACAAGGCTATCGAAAGGTACATCGACGGCCTACCTGACTCAGTGCAAGACATCATTTCTGCTAGTAACCCTGCCACACTCCATCAGGCTATCAAGTTATCAGCGACATTGACTGAGTCGCAGATTCGGAAGAATAAGTTACACAGGAAGGGTGACAAGGGCAAGAAACAGACATCTGACAAAGAAGATAGCAAGAAAGGTCAAAACAAGAATGGAAAGGATTCTGGTTCATCGAAAAGGGAAAGGAAGCGTAAGGCTTCCCAAAACTATGCGGTCACTGCCCAAGCTAACCAGGCAGCTCCCAACCAACCCGCACAGCCTCCAGCAAAGAAGCCTTATTCAGGGAATGCACCTTTGTGCAATATATGCAACAGTCACCATCAGCCGCAACATCAGTGCCGTTTCTGTACTAACTGTGGGAAGTCGGGTCATCTTGCCGATGTTTGTCGGTTTGCTCAGAATCGCGCAGTTCAGAACCCGGCTCAACAAGTTGCTCAGCCTCCTGCTCAGCAACAGGGTCAAGCTGCACGACCACCCTACCCACCAGGTGCTTGTTATAACTGTGGGGATCTGACCCATTACAGAAATCGGTGCCCAAGGCTGGCTAACCAGAATCAGAATCCAAACCAGAATCAGGCTCAGGCTCGAGGGCGAGTCTTCAACATGAATGCCCAAGAGGCGCAGGCGGACGATAATGTGGTGAACGGTACGTTCTTTATTAATAATCAGCCTGCATCTGTTCTTTTTGATTCGGGTGCCGACAAGAGTTTTGTGTCATTGTCTTTTGAGCCAATGCTTCGCGTGTCTAGAACAAAACTAGGAAAACCCTTGACAGTAGAGGTTGCTAGTGGTGAACCCATTATTCTTGATTCTATTCTACGCAACTGCCAGTTAAACCTTAACGACCATCTTTTTCCTATTGACCTCATGCCAATGCAACTTGGAAGCTTCGACGTTATAGTGCGTATGGATTGGTTATCTAAGCATCGCGCAGAGATAGTTTGTTCTGAGAAGATTGTTCGTGTGCCGCTTTCGACAGGCGAGATCCTACAGGTTCAAGGTGAGAAACCGTCTGGTGGTCTCAAGCTCATGTCTTGTTTTAAAGCTCGGAAGTATCTGCGGAAAACTATGTGGCTTTCTTAGCACATGTTTAAGCAGCTTCAGGAGCTCTCTGACAAAGGCTTTATCCGTCCCAGCTTTTCACCTTGGGGTGCTCCCGTTCTTTTTGTCAAGAAGAAGGATGGATCCTTTAGAATGTGTATCGATTATTGATGTGTGTAAAATGCAACATATAAATTACATCAAATAAGGCATAAAACTAACCCTTTTTTAGTACTAATGTTGGAAAAAGTGTGTTTTTGTCTTCCTTTTGAATTTACAGGGTCAAATGAGCTTAAACGAACAAAAGGAACAAATATACAGCCAAAACCAACATAAATACAAAGAAAAGGAAGAAACGTGGCATGCCCGACCCCTCGACAACAACTCCCAAAGCAAAAACAAGAAGAAAGCTGAGCATGGGGCTGTGCCCAGCTGAGCATGGGGCTGTGCCCAGCCTGACACGGGGCGTGTCCAGCCCGACACGGGGCGTGCCCAGCCCGACACGGGGCGTGTCCAGCTCAACACGGGGCAGTGCTCAGGATGGACATCCCTGGCACTAAAGACAAACCTGTAGAAGCTTCTATTGCCCAACACGGGGCCGTGCCCAGCGGACACGGGGGCGTGGCGAAAAGTACAGCAGGCGCATTAATTGTAATTGCGAATTACAATTAATGAAGAGAGAGAGTGTCAGACGGACACGGGGGCGTGCCCAGCGGACACGGGGGCGTGTGGAGCTAATAAAGACAAACTGTATTAATGAAGAAAGAGAAAAGGGTGGACACGGGGCCGTGTCCAGCGGACACGGGGCCGTGTCCAGGCTTCTGTTCAGCCTATAAATAGGAGTGCTTGGTTTCATTTCAAACTATCCCTTGGCACACCACCTCTCTCACACTTCATCCAACACCCACCACCATCACAACACCATCACCCACCACCATCATCCATTGTCCATCATAGAGTGTGTGAGTCGTCTCGGGATCCAAGATTGATCGTAAGAGTTCTTGACAATCAAGGCCATGTTTGCCTAAGTCTCTTACATCACTTGGTGAAGACAAAGTGTCTAGTATAATACTTTTTATTTCTAATCTTTTGCACTTTTTATTTGGTTTTGTATTAATGACTTTAATAACTAGTTACTTATGTTGAAGGTGATCTTTCCTTATCGTTTGTCCGTGGTGTCTTGGCATTATTTTACTGTCTATATAAAATAAAGGATTTTCACCATTCATATCTCCACGGTCTATATGGAGGTATGTTGGCTACCTGGTAGGGGGTTAAGGGAACGGTTTGGTAAAGGTCTTGCCATTGTTCAGCGTTTAGAGGTCCTGCAATGGACCTGGGTCAAATTTAGTAGGACCTCCTTCAATACTTCACGGTATTGGATGGCGGGGGTCCAAACTCTTTGATCCCCTCATAAGTTAACTACTATTAATACTATAACCCGGCTACTTAGGACTGTATCCCTGCTGACTCAGACTACTTAGCCGAGGGTAACGTCACCGCCAAAAGCGGGGCCTACCACAATACTGCATTAATAACTTAATTCATTATCTTCCAATAATCCACCCCTTTAGGATTGTATCCCTGCTGACTCAAACTACTGGGGTGAGGGTAACGTCACCTTCAAAAGAGGGGCCTACTACAATAACTAAGATAATCTCTTAATTATGTGCAAAAGTGCGGAAATAATCAAAGGTTATACTAGATACGAGTCGGAACCAAGTGATTCATCTTGTCTATCTGTTTTTATTTTTATTTTCAGCATTTTAGTTAGTTTTTATTTTTTAGTTTAAAAACATTTTTCTAAACTTTTATTTTGGTTAGACGTTGAGGATAAACCGGTACTAAAAGCTCTTGTGTCCTTGGACGACCTCGGTATCTTACCAACGCTATACTACACTCAACGATGGGTGCACTTGCCCATATGTGTGTTTAGTGTTAGTGAAATATCGTGTTTTATAAATTTAAAACTTGGCTAAAATAAGTGTTTAAAAGGGCTTAAAATATACACCTAAAATATACGACACTTAAACGCGCATCAAGTTTTTGGCGCCGTTGCCGGGGTCACAAGGATTTTAGGAAAGCTTAAAATCGACGGCCTAATCAGTTTTTCAAAACGGGCCCACATTTTTTTTTTTGCATTTTAGTTTAGTTTTGCATTTACAGTATGTTGAACACGGGCCATGCTCACTGAACACGCCCCGTGCTCAACTAGATCAGTAAATTTAATTAAAACGCCCAGATACAGATCCTGAACACGGGGCCGTGTCCAGCCTCTGTTTCCGTTTTTCTTTTTGTTTTCTGATCTCGAGACTCGGTTGTGGTCTGCTGAGTGATTCTTATGGATCAATACTCAGGAGGTTACAACTACACCTATGAGGAGGATGATTATAGGGGTAATTATTGCACTAATTGTCGTAACGCACGATCGGTCCAAAATAATCGCTCATATCAACCATCCAATTCATACACCTACTATGAGGAGCCCAGGTACGAGCCATCAACTTCATACACATCCTATGAAGACCAAAGGTATGAACATCCTCCCTCATACTCATATTTTGATGAACCAAGGTATGAGCCTTCATACTCATACTTTGAGGAACCAAGATATAAGCCACCACCTTCGTATGCTTATTATGAGGAACCATGGCGTGAACAACCCACCTCATACGAGTATTATGAAGAACAAAATTATGACCCTTATCCATCATATGCTTACAATGAAGAACAATGGTGTGAACCATCTACTTCATATGGGTATTATGAGGAACAAAGGATCGAACAACCGGATTCAAGCTTAGAAAATACCGATTCTTTTTCTATAACCGAAGTGACCGATAGGATATTAGAACACATTAGAGTTATCGATCGATGTATAAAAGAAGCTCGCGCAAGGGAAGAGGAGTCCCGCGCAAGAGAAGAATTAAAAAGGGAAGAGATAACTGAAAATGTTAAAATGGAAGAACAAATAAGTGAAAAACTGACACATGAGTTAAACAACGAAATAGGTGAGTCCGACAACGTTAAAATACAAGAAGAGTCTAATTTAGAAATTAATCTCTTGTCACCTTCTTTCGAAAATCATTGTTTAGTACCCACTCATGCTAAGTTTTTAAAAGAGTTAAACACTAACACTAAAATTGACGAAATGGTAAGTGTTAAGTTAACTAATGATCAAACTTCGCTAATAAAAGAAGACCCATTTGAAATTAACATTACACCGGTTCCATGTTTCTTTCAAAATTCATTTATTAGTAACGTCACAATCGATAAAGATCTTTGTGTTAACATAATGCCTAACTACATTTTTGAAAAATTAAGTATTAGTGATTTTTCTCCACTTCAAATACCCATTTTTCTATCCAATCGGAAAGTAATAAAATCAATCGGTGTAGTTGAGGATGTATTGGTTCAAACAAATCAAATGGTAATCCCGACCGACTTTGTCATCCTCGATGACGCTCCTCTAGTGTTGGGACAACCATTTGTAAAAACTCACGAAGCTTTGAAAAACCGGAAGTTCAACAATCTACCTCTTCAATTAGGGGCATTTAAAAAGAGTGTCGATCTTGAGCGATCAATGAAATATCCATTCGGCAATAACGACCCCCTAATTGAAGATGAGCCAGAACCACCTGATAAAGTGGGTCTAGCCAAGGACCCTTATAAACGTGGCGCACCACGGAGGCATTCCGCGGAACTATCCGTAGTTTAGTTTAGATTAACCTTTATGTTTTCTAGTTTAGTTTTTAATTTTCAGGAATAAAACACACTCGGGATGGTGAAGGATGATAAGGGAAGCTTGAACCAACACCCCATACACAAAAACAGGGCCTCCCTACGACTTTTCTTCATTACAGCAAGTTCAGCACGGGGCCGTGCTCACCCCAACACGCCCCGTGCCCAAGGTTCTGTAGAAAATGCCCAGTTCAGGTACCTGGACACGGGGCCGTGCTCACTGGACACGCCCCCGTGCCCAGCCTTCTGTTTACTTTTGGTACTGGCAGTCTGGACACTGGGCCGTGCTCAGCCAACACCACCCCGTGTTCAGCCACCCAGTACCATAAAA
Organism: Helianthus tuberosus; assembly: GCA_030545235.1. Taxonomy (NCBI): domain Eukaryota; kingdom Viridiplantae; phylum Streptophyta; class Magnoliopsida; order Asterales; family Asteraceae; genus Helianthus; species Helianthus tuberosus. The sequence continues at coordinate 11,167 of JARYGA010044738.1, forward strand.
TCTTGTTTTTAACCCAGTTTTACACATTCAATCAACCTAAAAACTTATTTTTGGGACACATTGAGGACAATGTGTAATTTAAGTGTGGGGGGGGGGGGGATGCTAAAACCTTGAATCTTGCAAGTCCTAAATACAAGCCTTACACAAAACTCTATTGGAACCGCTAATCACCCCGAATTTTTTCAAAAATTTTTCATTTTTTTACTTGTCTAGGTTTAACTCGGGAAATTCAAGTTCTTAAAAAGGTTATATTTTTACGAATTTACAACCGATAGCGTCGTGATAAAAAGAACCAACATAAGAAAATTATGAAAAGGCATAGCAAACTTAGTTAAAATTTGATTATATATACTTGATCACATAAAAACCCATTCCCACAAAGTGAGTTTTGAGCCTTTATTGAGCATACAAATTTACATCTTTAGAATAAATGCTCATTTTTCGTTTCTTGTGTGAATAGCCGCTTGGTTCTTACGACTCTAGAACTTGCCATGACGATACATTCCCGGTCCTTATCAACTTAAACCCGAGTAAGTAAATGATGGAGGCATTAGGACTAACCCTTTTTATTTCTACACCATTATTTTTCTTTTTCTTTTACCACCTACCCAAAATCCCCCTAGTTAACCCCTTTGAGCCTAAACCTTTTCATTTCTTAACCCAAACCAAACACCTTTTCACCCACCTAAACCTTTTTCATTTTTTTAACCTTTTGTTTTAGTAACTAGCTCGGTTTCTCATATGACTTTCAAAAAAAAAAAAAAGTGTGTTGATGATGAAGCAAAAGAAAATAAACAAACAAGTTCATCAAAAATAACTTTTTTTGAATAATAGCTTCATCAAAATAAAAGTGAAAAAAAAAAGAAAAAAAAAAGAAAAAAAAGAAAGTCTTACGAAAACCGAAGCTTGTTACGCTTTTCGCCCTTTTTCTACTAACCACTAACCCAACCACCTACTTTTAACCCAAGCCTAACCCTTCACCCAAAAAGTCCTCTTGATATTTACAAAGGTATATAAGTTAAAAAGGAGGAGGATTGATTGCTTGGCAAGCCTATGGGGGGAGTAAGTTCCATGCCGCTCTCGAGTGATCCACAAAAATACATTTTCGGCCGAGTGTTGAGTGATCCCCGTGAGGTATGTGAACTTGTATATAAATAGAATTTTACAAAGGCATGTTATGCCCTAATAAGTAATTTATCTTATGAAAAGTTTTAAATAAATCATGACGAATAGGATTGTAAATACATAAAAAGAAAACTAAATAAAGAATCTTGGAAATCCCGACACTCTATGACAAGCCCAAAACCTTCTTTTCTACCCATTCCATTTGGGAGTGTAAATAGCCACATATTAAAGAGTTTTGCTTGAGGACAAGCAAAGATTCAAGTGTGGGGGTATTTGATGTGTGTAAAATGCAACATATAAATTACATCAAATAAGGCATAAAACTAACCCTTTTTAGTACTAATGTTGGAAAAAGTGTGTTTTTGTCTTCCTTTTGAATTTACAGGGTCAAATGAGCTTAAACGAACAAAAGGAACAAATATACAGCCAAAACCAACATAAATACAAAGAAAAGGAAGAAACGTGGCATGCCCGACCCCTCGACAACAACTCCCAAAGCAAAAACAAGAAGAAAGCTGAGCATGGGGCTGTGCCCAGCTGAGCATGGGGCTGTGCCCAGCCCGACACGGGGCGTGTCCAGCCCGACACGGGGCGTGCCCAGCCCGACACGGGGCGTGTCCAGCTCAACACGGGGCAGTGCTCAGGATGGACATCCCTGGCACTAAAGACAAACCTGTAGAAGCTTCTATTGCCCAACACGGGGCCGTGCCCAGCGGACACGGGGGCGTGGCGAAAAGTACAGCAGGCGCATTAATTGTAATTGCGAATTACAATTAATGAAGAGAGAGTGTCAGACGGACACGGGGGCGTGCCCAGCGGACACGGGGGCGTGTGGAGCTAATAAAGACAAACTGTATTAATGAAGAAAGAGAAAAGGGTGGACACGGGGCCGTGTCCAGCGGACACGGGGCCGTGTCCAGGCTTCTGTTCAGCCTATAAATAGGAGTGCTTGGTTTCATTTCAAACTATCCCTTGGCACACCACCTCTCTCACACTTCATCCAACACCCACCACCATCACAACACCATCACCCACCACCATCATCCATTGTCCATCATAGAGTGTGTGAGTCGTCTCGGGATCCAAGATTGATCGTAAGAGTTCTTGACAATCAAGGCCATGTTTGCCTAAGTCTCTTACATCACTTGGTGAAGACAAAGTGTCTAGTATAATACTTTTTATTTCTAATCTTTTGCACTTTTTATTTGGTTTTGTATTAATGACTTTAATAACTAGTTACTTATGTTGAAGGTGATCTTTCCTTATCGTTTGTCCGTGGTGTCTTGGCATTATTTTACTGTCTATATAAAATAAAGGATTTTCACCATTCATATCTCCACGGTCTATATGGAGGTATGTTGGCTACCTGGTAGGGGGTTAAGGGAACGGTTTGGTAAAGGTCTTGCCATTGTTCAGCGTTTAGAGGTCCTGCAATGGACCTGGGTCAAATTTAGTAGGACCTCCTTCAATACTTCACGGTATTGGATGGCGGGGGTCCAAACTCTTTGATCCCCTCATAAGTTAACTACTATTAATACTATAACCCGGCTACTTAGGACTGTATCCCTGCTGACTCAGACTACTTAGCCGAGGGTAACGTCACCGCCAAAAGCGGGGCCTACCACAATACTGCATTAATAACTTAATTCATTATCTTCCAATAATCCACCCCTTTAGGATTGTATCCCTGCTGACTCAAACTACTGGGGTGAGGGTAACGTCACCTTCAAAAGAGGGGCCTACTACAATAACTAAGATAATCTCTTAATTATGTGCAAAAGTGCGGAAATAATCAAAGGTTATACTAGATACGAGTCGGAACCAAGTGATTCATCTTGTCTATCTGTTTTTATTTTTATTTTCAGCATTTTAGTTAGTTTTTATTTTTTAGTTTAAAAACATTTTTCTAAACTTTTATTTTGGTTAGACGTTGAGGATAAACCGGTACTAAAAGCTCTTGTGTCCTTGGACGACCTCGGTATCTTACCAACGCTATACTATACTCAACGATGGGTGCACTTGCCCATATGTGTGTTTAGTGTTAGTGAAATATCGTGTTTTATAAATTTAAAACTTGGCTAAAATAAGTGTTAAAAAGGGCTTAAAATATACACCTAAAATATACGACACTTAAACGCGCATCAATTATCGTGAGCTTAACAAGCTTACCATCAAGAATCGATATCCCCTACCTCGCATAGATGATCTCTTTGATCAGTTACAGGGCGCTTCTTATTTTTCGAAGATTGATCTACGTTCCGGATATCATCAACTTCGTGTGCATGAAGAAGATATTCCCAAGACGGCGTTTCGCACTCGGTATGGGCATTACGAGTTCACAGTCATGCCATTCGGTCTGAGTAATGCTCCTGCTGTTTTCATGGACTTAATGAATAGGGTCTGCAAACCTTATTTGGATCAGTTCGTCATTTTTTTTATTGATGACATCTTGATTTATTCTAAAACGCGAGCTGATCACGAGCAACATCTTCGTCTTACTCTGGAACTCCTAAAGATAGAGCAACTTTTCGCCAAATTCTCCAAGTGTGAATTCTGGCTTAAAGAAGTTCAATTCTTAGGACATATCATTAATGAACAAGGTATTCATGTAGATCCCTCCAAGATCAGTGCGATTAAGGATTGGGATACGCCTACTACTCCTACTGAAGATCCTCGAAAGAATCGGTAAGGTAGCCTACAGACTTGAGTTACCTCCTGAACTTGGAAATGTTCATCCAACTTTTCACGTGTCCAATCTCAAGAGGTGTTTAGCTGATGAGAACCTCCACATACCGCTTGACGAGATTCGTGTTGGCAAAACACTGAAATTTGTTGAGAAACATGTGGAAATCATGGAACGTGAAGTCAAGTGGCTCAAACGCAAGCGCATTCCTTTGGTCAAAGTTCGCTGGGAAGCTAAACGTGGACCCGAGTTTACCTGGGAACGCGAAGATCAAATTAAGGCGAAATATCCGCATCTTTTCCCACGAGTTTCCTCTAAATAAATTTCGGGACGAAATTTCCACAAGTAGGGGAGACTGTAACATCTGTGCTTGAAATCATTGTGAACAGTTCTATTATCAATAAAACAATGTTATTTGATCCCAATGTTTGTTTGGTTGTGTTTTACATTTTTCATGTTTTGACTTTTATTCAATTTCAAACTCTATATCGCTTTCTGGAGAGTGAACTTCAAGGAAGTCGCTCCCCCTACCGCTGAGTCAGAAGAAAGAATCAATACTGTTTACCTGTTACCTGTAATAGACAGGACTTTCACCACACACGTCCCGAGTTCCAGTCAATACTCATCATCTGAAATGTCTGGTAAGGATTACTTTCAAAATAATTAGTCAAAACAATATAATAATAAAATAAAGAGTAAAACTTTTTCCCTTTATGCAGCACCGGCCAAGATTCCTGAAGTCTTTGACCTCGACGAATTGGACAGTTATTCTGATCAGATCCAGGTCAAGAAAGAACCTAGCCCCAAGACCACAGCCACATCCAAACCTAGCAGTTCCAAAGCCATCATTATTCCCAAACCTTCACCGGCTACCAAGCCCCGGAGTTCAAGTTCCCGCAAAAGGAAAGAGCCCGATTCCCCTGTCATTTCTGACACATTTCCTTGTGAGAAGCACGGGTTCATTGAAGCTAGCGGATTTATGACTTCCTTTCTTAACCAGGTTAGTATTCTCATATCACATCATGCGGCTTACATTATTTTCAGAGATTTATCAATATTAATACCTGTCCTCTTACCTTTGTAGGGTCTTGAGCGTTTGGTTCACCTATATCAAGAATCCTGCAAGCTTAACAAGACACTTGAAACCAAGCTAAAGGAAGCTGAAATCACAATCTCCGATCAAGGCATGATTGCAGCCGCCAAATCTCGTCATTACGAGCAGAAATTTAAAGCTATGACTCAAGAACACCAAACTGCTCTAAACAAAGTTACTCTTCAAGCCCAGACCGATCTTGAAGCTGCCCACGTGCCGTATGGACAGGATATGGTCAGCTACCAGGAAAGCCTCAAGAGTTCCGTCGTCATTTCTCTCCTCCAAGCCAGGTTGAAGATGGCCCATGAAGCCAAATCATTAGGCTTTGAATGCCCTTCTTGGGATGTTAGTGCCTGGGAGACCAAGCTAAAGAACCTCGGCGGCATTTCTTCCAAATCAGCTGTCGAAGAATCCTCCAAAGCAGTTGAGAAAGCAACCGATTCCGAGAAGGATACTGAGGCGGATCCTAAGACGGATGCTGCTGAAATTACCATGGGCGAAGAAGGCACTACCCCCTAAAGCTTATTTATCTTAAATCATTTGAACAATTTTAGGTTTTTATGAACAATTTTTATTTCTGTATCGAAACAATTTGATAGCCGAAGGTGGATGGGTCCTGGGTTTCAGGATGAAACCTTCGGTTATCAACCAGTATTAATTGCTTCAAGAATAATTTCATCTTTTTATTTTTCTTGCCATCAGCTTTCGTTTTTCCTAAGTATAAGTCTTAGCTTTGCAAAAATTGTTATATCCTGACCAATATACTCAACAAAAGCTTTTTATTGGATAGGACTTCCAAATGTCCGTTCAACTTTGTAGAAAGCTTTTGAAAAACAATCTATTTTTCCAAAACCAGTTTTTGATAATACCTAAATGATCAAAGTTCCAAACTAATACTAGTTTCAAACACCTTAATCAAATATCCTGAAAAGGACTTTGAGAATATATCAGGATACTTAACCATTTATAAAACATAGTGTTACTAAAAACTTAGACGATGTTTACAAAGGAAAGATCATACCCGGAGTAGTATATAACCCTATTATCAAACCTCAATCTCCTTGCAACTTTTCCAATGAAGATGTCCCCTGTGTGAGATATTTAGCATACCAGTTCCGAGCTTTAGCCTTTGAGCTTTACATCACTGCCTTGGTAGGAATGTCCCCTGTGTACAATGTCTTCAAATACGTAGAAATCTTCTGAATGTCAGTTTCCATTGTATAGGCAATTTTTTATGTCCCAAGGGTAAAACCCAAGGATGTACTGGAGATGAATCCCTTGTATCCTGGGGAAAATCCCAAATTTTCATGCGCTACAGGCGGGAGTGTATAAACTCCAAGACTTAGAAAGGTGAAAACCTTTAAACCTTAGAGAGTATGAAAATACCCTTTCGTGAGAGAGGGTGATCAATCCTCATATACCTTTAGGATTCAGGATATAGCCAACGCCCAACAGTAACGAAATTGTCAGCCACTTTTACATGGACTGGTCCCGCCACCTTGAACTATCCCTGAATAACTTGCGCTCCAGGCGGGGTGTTTAAACCCAATTCGGAAGAAAGGTGAATACCTTTAAACCTGTGAAGGGATCAGGATCCCTTGTACGTGAGAGAGGGGGCCAATCCTCTAATCTTCCGAAATATCCTGAGTGAGCATCCTGGAGCTACATCCCGAAGCATATACTGCAAAACATCCTTACACTAAGGTGGGTGTTAGCTTGGCTAACACCCCTCCGATGCTTAAGTCAGTATTGGGTTACAAAGAACAAATTAAACCAAACATATTTAAAAAAGGTAGAATTCATACCATCCTGAGTTAGAAATTAAATTCTAAACTCACTTGAAATAGAGCTTAAGGTGTATAGCATTCCAAGACCTCGGTAGCATATCCCCCTCCATATTCTTGAGTCTGTATGCTCCTTTCCCTGCTTCTGATTCAACTTCATATGGTCCTTCCCATTTTGGAGCTAACTTGCCATCGGCAGGATTAGTAGTATTCTGAAAAGCCTTTCTTAACACCCAATCTCCAACCTTAAATCTTCTGGTCCTAATATTCTTGTTATATGCCCTGGATATTCTCTGTTGATATGCTGCCATCCTTAACCTTGCCGCATCTCTCTTCTCATCTATAGTGTCTAAATCCTGACTCAAGGCTTCAGGATTCTGCTCAGGATCACTTAGGGTAGATCTTGCAGTAGGTATTGTCATTTCCGTTGGAATCATTGCTTCTACTCCAAATACCAAGGAAAATGGGGTTTGGCCTGTTGCATTCTTTACCGTTGTCCTATCAGCCCACAAAACAAAGGGTAATTCTTCTGCCCATCTTCCTTTTTTGGCTCCAAGTCTCCTCTTTAAGTTATTGACAATTTTCTTGTTTGAGGATTCTGCTTGTCCATTTGCTTGAGGATGTACCGGAGTAGATGTGATCATTTTGATCCCCCAACTCTTGCAAAAGTCAGTAGTTCTCTTGCTTATAAACTGAGAACCATTGTCACAGATTATCTCGGCTGGTACTCCAAACCTGGTCAGGATATTCCTCTTTATGAAGGATACTACTTCTTGATCCCTAACTTGAACAAATGCTTCAGCTTCAACCCACTTAGAGAAATAATCCGTCATTGCTAGCATAAAGACTTTTCCTCCCGGAGCTTTTGGTAGCTTTCCCACTATATCCATACCCCACTTCATAAATGGCCAAGGGGAAACAATAGGATATAATGGTTCAACAGGTTGATGCAGTATGTTACTATGTCTTTGACATGCGTCACATCTTCGAGCATATTCTGCGGCCTCTTTTCTCATTGTTGGCCAATAATATCCTGTCCTTAACACTTTTGAGAATAACGACCTGCCCCCAGTATGGTTACCACAATCCCCTTCATGTATATCCTGAAGTACCTCTTTGGCTTCAGGATCCTCCAAGCACCTCAAATATGGCCCTGCAAGAGATTTCTTGTATAAAACATTATTTATAATAGTGAATCGTGATACCTTCATCCTAAATGCCTTAGGATTTTCATTTCCAGGGATGTGTCCTTCTTTGAGATATCTCACAATTGGAGCCGTCCAGGATTTAGGATCCTGTTCAGGATATTCCGCTCCGGGATCCCGAATCCCCGCTACTTCTTTACCCTGAGGATTCGTTGCAGGATATAAGACGTGTAATATTGGTATTTGGGTCCCTTCAGGTATCCTAATCGATGATCCCAAATTTTCTAAGGCATCCGCTTCAGCATTATCCTCCCTTGGTACCTGTTCAAGTGTAAAAACATCGAAATATCCTGCTAATTCTTTGAGAATATCGAGATATTCGATTAATCTCTCACCCTTAACTGTATAGGATCCATTAAAATGGTTAGTAATTAACAAGGAGTCAACATATACTTGCAAATTCTTGATACTCATATTCTTAGCCAATTCTAATCCTGCAATTAAAGCTTCATATTCTGCCTCATTATTAGTAGCAGGAAATTCACACCTAATAGCCTGGGGTAATATGTCCCCCTGTGGCGATTTTAGTAGTATACCTAAACCTACACATCTTATATTGGATGCACCATCAGTATACAACGTCCAGGATCCTGAAGATTCTACTAACTGCTGAACTTCTAGGTCTGCCTCGTCCTGAATGTCACTACTGAAATCAGCCACAAAGTCAGCCAAAGACTGAGACTTTATGGCATTTCTAGGTTCATACACTAAATCATAAGCACTCAACTTTACTGACCACTTGGCCATCCTGCCTGACATCTCTGGTTTCCTAAGCACATTTTTGACAGGATAATTCGTTTTAACATGGATCCTATGTGTTTCAAAATAATGTCTAAGCTTTGTCGATGCCATAACTAGAGCTAATATCAATTTTTCTAAATGAGAATACCTAGTTTCAGCATCTAACAAAATTTTACTAACATAATAAACAGGATACTGCTGACCTTCATGGTCTTTTATAAGAACGACACTTACAGCATTCCCTGATACAGCGAGGTATAGGGATAGTGGTTCACCATTTTCAGGCTTCATTAATAGAGGTGCGGTTGAGAGATATCGCTTCAAATCCTGCAAGGCTGCTTCATGCTTTGCTCCCCATTCAAATTTCTTATTCTTCTTGAGGATATCATAGAATTCCTTGCATTTTTCTGAGGATCTTGAAATAAATCTATTCAAAGCTGCTACTCGGCCTGTCAACCTTTGTACGTCCTTCATATTTGAGGGTGATTTTATATCCAGGATAGCTCTGATCTGCTCTGGGCTTGCTTCTATCCCCCCTTTTGTCACCATATATCCAAGAAACTTTCCTGCCCCCACTCCGAAATGGCATTTAGCAGGATTCAGCTTCATGTTGTATCGATCGAGGATATCAAATGCTCCCTTGATATCCTGGAGGTGATCCTCAGCCTTTTTAGATTTCACCACCATATCGTCGATATATACCTCCATGGTGTCCCCCAGCTTATCCTTGAACATCATGTTTACCAATCTCTGGTATGTTGCACCTGCATTTTTCAAACCGAAAGGCACAGCAGTATAGCAATATATACCTGTTGGTGTCATGAAAGCAGTATCCTCCTGATCCGAAGGTTCCATTTGAATCTACTGAAATCCTGAGGATGCGTCCATGAACGTTAACATCTCATGTCCAGCAGTAGCATCTACCATTGCATCGATATGAGGGAGAGGAAATGGGTCTTTAGGACAAGCCTTGTTCAAGTCCGTGTAGTCTACACAGACTCTCCATTTCCCGTTTTTCTTCTGTACCACAACTACGTTAGCTAGCCATCTTGGAAACTTGACTTCTCTGATCATCCTGGACTTCAACAACCTTTCAACTTCCTCTTGGATAATCGCATTCCGCTCAGGAGCAAATTTTCTTCTTTTTTGTTGAACATGCTTGAATGATTTGTCAATTCCAAGCTTGTGAGTGATAATGTCTTTGGATATGCCTGTCATATCTTCATGCTTCCATGCAAACGTTGACATCCTGCATTTCAAAAAGTTAGTTAACTGTTCTTCAATATCCTGAGGGATACTGGTTCCTACGAGCACCGATATATCTGGATTATCCTGATCCAGGATGATTTTCTTCACATCCTGCTCCGAATCCTCCACAATATCCTGGGCCCGCATCTTTAATTGCTATGCTGCATTAGGCTTGGTTGAGGATTTCATCGAGGATGAGTAACACTCCTTAGCTTCTTGCTGATCACTTTCAACCTTGACAACTCCCCAAGGGGTAGGGATCTTGATGCATTGGTGATATGTTGATGGCACAACCTTCATATCGTGAATCCATGGTCTTCCCAGTATGATGTTATAGCAGGATAAGGAGTCCATCACACAGAAACGTTGTATTGAATTGACCCCTTCAACATATACTGGTAACTTTATTTCCCCTACGGTATTTCTAGCTTCTCCACTGAAACCAACAAGCACAGTGGACTTCGAAGTGATGTCCATCGGCGATACATTCATCCTCTTCAACGTTTCCAGCTGAATTATATTGACAGAACTACCGTTGTCTACCAGTATCTTGCGTACAAAATGGTTAGCCACATATAAAGTTATTACTAAAGCATCATGGTGAGGATCCTGAACAGTATCCCTGTCATCACTATCGAAAGTGATCACTTTATCAGTTGTGAGGGTAGTCATCCTGACTGGTCTGTCCCCTCTCTCACCCTTAGCTTCCTTTGCATGTCTTTTGGCCGCTGAATACGAAGTCCCACAAATGTCAGATCCTCCTGAAATAAAGTTAATTATCTTGGCATCTGCTGGGGGTGATGCTGCTCGTTCAGGATCCTTCTCGGGATCCTGCCCTTTATTCTTCTTTTTTCCCAGCAAGTCCTTAAGATACCCCTTGCTTAACAGGTAGCTTATTTCTTTCCTTAAAGCAATGCAATCCTCGGTCATGTGTCCGAAGTCTTCGTGGAAGGCGCACCATTTGGACTTATCCTTCCAATCAGCTTTCTGCTGGTTCTTCCGAGGCCACCTAGCTTTGTCTCCTAAGCCCTGCATAGCATACATTAATTCAGGTATATTAACAGAAAAGCAGTATTCAGATAAGTCAGGATATTCTTCAGGATCCTCGTCTTCAACAGCATTCACTTTCTTGTTATCATTTCTGCCATATGGCCTGGAGCGATATGGCTTATACGAGGTCTCCAATTTCCTGTTAGTTGATTCATAGGTTGAGGTAGAGTTCATCCTCTCCTGCATCTTCTTGTCATCTTCCAGACGGATATACCTCAAAGCCCTGTTACGAGCTTCGTCGAGATTCCTGCAGGGATTCATTACAAGATCTTGATAAAACTGAGAATCCTTTTGTAACCCCATCTTAAAAGCTTGCACAGCTGTTGCAACATCAAGATGTGGGATATCCAAGGATTCTCGACTGAATTTGTTCACATAATCCCTCAAGGATTCCTGAGGCCCTTGAGTTATCCTGTAAAGATCACTGGTTAGTTTCTCAAAACTCCGACTACAAGAAAATTGACTGTTAAATAAATTAACCAAATGAGCAAACGAAGTAATTGAGTGAGGAGGAACGTTCAACAGCCATCTTAAGGCTGATCCTGTCAGAGTAGAACCAAATCCCTTGCATAAGCATGCTTCCTTGAGCTCCGGAGGGATAGGGTTAATCTCCATTCTTTCCCTATACTGAGCAATATGCTCTTCAGGATCCGTAGTCCCATCATACAGCTTCATGTTGGGAGTCTGAAATCTTTTTGGGATTTCAGCATCACAGATGGGATATGCAAAGCGAGATATCCTGTGGCTGTCTTGGGATACTTCCGGAATTGGCTGGACTACTCCAGGTACACTGGATATCATGTCCTTCAATTTCTGGAGCTCCCTGGTAAATGTTGACGTCATACCTGCATCCTGTAAAGAGCCATTATTGTTAGTAGCAAGAATATTATTATTTGACACATTACCGTTCTGAGGATTTTGGCCAAATCCTGAAGCATATCCTGAACTTCTCATAGTCGATATTCTGACCGAAGAGGGTATCTCAGGGGTATGATTCTGAGAATGGCTTGGGACGATATTCCCCCTATTATCCTCAGTGTAAACCGCGGAACTGAAGTTCAAAGCCCTGGGCTGTATAGGAGTGACAGTTTCTTCAGCGGGTCTACTCGAGCTAGCTTTTAAGAGTTGTATTTCTCTTAATAGCATTTGGTTAGTCTCCTGTTGCTGCCTCATTTGTTCCTGAACACTTCCAAATAAAGTCAAAATTTCATCATTAGAGGCTAAAACAGGAGCAGATCCCTGGACACTCCGAGTAGGGATAACATCTTGAGGTTGTGAAGAAAACGGCATCCTTGGAGGAGGTGGTGGAAGCACCGAACCAGTGGTAGCAGAGGTTGTAGCAGACATAGTGGAAGAGCTCATGTTTGATCTTGAGGCCATTGTAAACAATGTGGCAAAAAGTTTAGAAAATAGAAAACCGATTAATGATTTTGTAAAGATTTGTAGTAAAAGTAGCACCACTTGCCCCACGGTGGGCGCCAAAATTGTTTTGGTAAAAAATTACCTAAGCAATTAAGTGATCAAATTAGTTAAGTGAGGTAGTGTGCTAGAAATACGTGTGAAAAATGTATTGACAAAATTAGATATGAAAACAGTTTCAGGATACGGCTCAGGATAATGAGCTGTATCTATGATCAAACAATGAGCGAAAATGTAAAGGTGGACACGTAATATACGAGGAAAGCCCTTGATCAATTTAGATCGCCGGCATAAAACCTCGGGAGCTGACAATCGCAGCTGCCTTGTTCTTCTATTGCTTCAAATATCAGGATACAGTGTAGGATGTGGTGCGGATCAACTATGTGTTACAATGTAATTCGAATACAAGTGTTTGAGTGTGGTGTTTGCAGTGAGTAAAAGTGTACGAGAGTGTAAGTGAAAGATTGTGTTTCTTAAACTGATCCGCCCCCATCTATTTATAGTAAAGATAATATAACCAACTATCCTAAACTTCCGGGATCCACCGAATATTCCTTAATCGAACGTTGTAGACCTGGTCTTTCGGGTTCAACGTCTCTCCTTCAACAAACACGCCCGAGTCTTGAGGAGAAGAAGTCCTGATGAGCGTTAGTAACTTGCAGCCATTAACCTGCACGTGTTTAATTCACTCAAGCTTAGGATATCGCCCAGGATGTTAGCAATATCCCCGTCCAATATCCTGGTCACAAATAAACAATTAGAAGCAGGATAATAGTCAGGATATGTATACTCAGAAAATGACCCATAACACCTCTGGACATCCAAAAATTTATGTAAGCACTATAATATTTTATTTTAGTGTTTGGCATGATAAAAATCCATTCGTCACGCAATTTAGATCGTTTCTCGCGCTTATGCGTATTCCGTCGTAATTAACCGAACAACGCAATCGTACGGCCAAACGAACCAACATCCGACATATTTTTGAGCATGTTTCATGCCCACAATGTTTAGGCATCCTTATGGAGCCTTGAAAATGATTTAACGAGCCTTAAACACGTCGGAAATGGCCTGAATACGCAACGGGGACTGAAAGAAGAACATTTCATGCTATGTATGTCCATTGTGTGCATACTTAGTACATTGTTTTACATTACATTTCATGCTATGTATGTCCATTGTGTGCATACTTAGTACATTGTTTTACATTACATTTCATGCTATGTATGTCCATTGTGTGCATACTTAGTATAGTTGTTTTCATCACATGCTTACATTTTGTTATGACATTTGGGTTGTTTACAATGGAACAATACATTCATTAACATTAGCTACGCCGTTCGTTAGTAGGTAGTGGTACCATAGGAATTGACAACTCCCGTTCCTGAAATCCTGGGTTTGTTTGGATTGGAAGGAATGACCGAATTCGATATACATAACTTAGATAAACCTTTAATTTGTTTAAGGGTTTATCGCCACAGTCTCAAGGCTTGGATGTATGCATTTTCACAATACCGCATAAATGTTTGTATCAGTATAGCATGCATTTGTTCCACAAAACATAACCTTGATTTAAACCATGTTTTACTTCAATACCTTGTTTTTGTGCATTTTACATATGATTTAGTTGATATATTTCACTTACCATACGTGACATTTTTGGGTAAATATTACATGATCTACATTAACATAAACATTTTGACATCGATATACACATTTAGTGGTTTACATTGGACATAGACATTTCAATATGGTTTACACATTAACACATGACAATTCATTTATACATGAACAACTTACATTGATGGTTGGGTTGGGTAAATGATTCGAGTAACGAGGCGTGTGTAATATGATGCAAGCATGGTGGATACGCCGCTGGTACTTCCTATATATAAGTGTTTATATGACATTACATGTCGTAGCGTTACTTAAATCATTTCAATATTTGACATATTACATTTTACATAAACAACTTATTTTCACAAGACATTGATTTACAAAACAACTTATCTTATACAAACTCATTTTTACTTGGTTATTCATTTAACCTTACATTATTCTCTTATTTATACATATCATTGCTTTTTAATGATTTACAAAACAAAACAACTTACAAGGTTCATGACTGACTGTTATTAAACAATTTTTCCTAAACTTATAAGTCATGAATCCTATTTTCACAAAACCTATGTATCTCACAGGCATTTTTATGCTGACGTACCTATTTTCACATGTGTTTTCAGGAGCTTTTCCGTAGGATGATGATCGTGACACTAGGGCGGACCTGTGCCTTAGAGACATAAAATGAAGATAGACTTAGTTTAATTATGTTATGAATTCTTTATTTCCTGTTTAAATACAATGAAACTCTTATGTTGATAAATAAAATACAACTTTGAATGCCATGGTTATGAAACAATTAATTCTGTTACAACACTCCCCGACGTTTCCGCCGCGGTTGCATGTTATACGCGGTCGGGGTGTGACAGAAGAGTTGGTATCAGAGCCAATGGTTATAGGGAATTAGGTTATTAGTAATGCTTTGACCTAGACTATAACCTTTCTAGGACCCTAACACAAGTTATCTTGTGTTTAGATCTTAAAACATGTACATCACCTATCCTTAGGTGATTATCAAAACAAGAAACCAAATTTTTCGAAACGATTTTTTTTGAAAAACAATCATCTGTTTTTGGAGGATTTATTACAAGGTTTTGAACCCTCTGTTATACGGTTTTGAACCCTTCCAGTTTGGTTTTTGGCCTTGTGCCTTCAAATTTTCAAAATCTCGTCAACGTCTTGGGTCTTAAGTAATGTGAACACGTGCAAACTAGAAGGGTGAATGCCTGTATTCTGGGTTTTCTGTCTAGGCAAGCACTTCGTATATATCTCATCAGACGCGAGACCAGTTGTGCTTACCTGGGAATTCTTGGGATGAGTGTTCACTTATAGGCGAGCATGTCTTCGCGATACATTATTTTTGACCCATTTACTTTGATTAGTCACTGTGTGTCATTTGTTTGCTTGGTAATGCGGACAAATGACCACCATCTTTGCTTTTGTTGATTTTGTTTCATCTCATTCTCTTCATCCAATCATCTCACTCGTTTCCTTTCATGTTTTCCTCTTTTAGAATGCCTCCTCGACGCGAGAACCAGATAGCGACTGCCGAACTGGCAGAAATTATTACGCAGCAGATGGCTGCTCAATTCCCAAATCTCTTTGCTCAATGGCACCAAGCCAACAACAACAATGCTCCATGCAAATACAAGGATTTTAACTCGGCTAAACCACTTAAGTTTAGTGGTTCTGAAGGAGCGACTGGGCTTCTTCAATGGTTCGAGAGCATTGAGAATACTTTCTGCCACGTGCAGTGTCCGGATAATCGCAAGGTCGAGTTTTCTTCGAGCGTGTTTCAGAAGAGGGCTCTCACATGGTGGAACGGGGTTACGAGAGACCGTGGTGCAGAAGTTGCTCTAGCACAAACTTGGGTTGAACTTAGGTGTAACAACCCTCATTAAAAAGTCCTATTTATATTATTATTTTATTCAATAGGAAACCCTAATTAAGAGACCCAAGTGATTCTGCGCAAAACCTACAAATTTCAGAATAATCAGAATCAGGATCAGGGCCCCTAAAACTCAGGGGGGCATTCCTTACTCAACGATTATCCTTATAACTTATTATAAAAATCGAATTTAATCAAATCGTCGAGTCACCTGCACTTCAAACACACGTGGCAACAATATAGGAAAATGTGACCCTTACGGACCGTAAGGGTTTATGCTTACGGTCCGTAAGCTAAGGCAAATTTTGGGTATAAATAGCAGGCTTTGGGACTGGGTTCTATGCGTTCGTTCGACGATAAAATTCAACTCAGGCGCGGAGATATCGTCCAAATACTCACAATTAACACACACAAATCACTAATTGATGCTGCAATCAGGGTATTAACTCGATCGCTGCTACGATTCAATGTCCGATCGATTAAACTATCCAACGATTGTTTAAGTGCCGCTCAAATTGAGTTTATACTTTGTTATTCATCGTGATTTCGACTTGAATGTTTGAGTGCTGTTCGAACTCGTACTATACTCTGTCATTCGTTGTGAATCCGCTGAATTGTTAAGTATTGCACTTTGTCATTCGTTGTGAGGGTTTTATCTCGTGAGTTATCGTAAATGTTGTATTAGTTACTTACCTAGATTGTATGCACTAGGTTACAAGGCTAATCAGTAGGCTAGGCTCTGCTCAAATTAAATCTGCAATATATCAAGGATTATCTGTAGACTAAGCTTTGCCCGTAGAAATCTGCAATGTGAGTTCATTTCTCTTTTCTCACAGTTTGTGAGTCCACTCTATTTTCTCACAGTTTTATCACCTTTTTGTGATACAATTATATTTACAAAGGCTTTACAAAATCCTAAATGGTTACCAGTTATACTTACAGTGATTAAGTTTTTATATTAACTGCCGATATGAAATG